>VYXD01014867.1:1266671-1325895 GCA_013397195.1 Hylia prasina | reverse complement strand
CTGCAGCGAGGGGCTGCGGCGGGGGCCGAATCTGCACGGCCCCGGCTGGGCCCGGCACAACCCGGGCCGGGCCGGCCCATCCCGCCCCGCTCAGGCCCCGCTGGGCCGCGGAGATGTTCTGGGAATCGGGTTTGGTCACGTATTCGCCGCCTGCTCACCCTGGGCTCGGGGAAGGGGCTGGAGAAAGCATTGAAGTGACAGCACTTAGCGTGGTCTAAAGGTAAGCGGAAAAGGAAAGTGAAATGCCTGAGTCCAGAGTTGCGGCACTGGAAATACCCGAGGCCAGTATGCGCAGAATTTAGGAAGAAGAGCTCACAATAAAATCACTTAAAATCACAATAAAATCAATTTTTCCCCTACTTACGTTTGTTTTAGTAAGAAAACGATGTGGAAATAAAGAATCGTGACATCCGTTTGAACGATCAGTTACACCAAAAGATCCACAGTAACATCAAAAAGTTTAAGCCACAGGACTGGGAACAAAATGCTCCTGTCAGCCATAATTCAAACCCAGTAAGAGGCGCATCCCTCCACGCTGCTTTGAGTCTGCTCCAAATACTTCAAAAGATAATTCTGTAGTAGCAGCCTTCCTGTTACTTTGCTTGCAACTGCAGCCCAGTGGTCCCCATGAAAACTACTTTACGAACAAGACCCTGACTCAATCAGCAATCCACATTATCGGACAAAAACAAAGAGGAGGAGAAAGCACTTGGTCAGCTTCTAACTTCGGCATAGCCATACTAAGATTACAATATGCACACGCACCAGAAAGAAAAAAAGCAATGCTTCAGACAGCATTGAGATTATGATGGACATCATAGTTTAGGGAGGTGAGGTGAAACAGGATCAGTTCTGTGTTTGTGTGGAGACATTCACAATCAATAAATAAAATTGTGTTCAAACATTTCCTGCTGACCCAATGCATTTTTAATTAGTAGCTGATGATTACAGAACAGCTTTTATCTCTTTGGAAAGTTTAAAATGTTTTATTTCAGCACAAGTCATGTTTTATTTATGCCTAGCTTGGTATTCATAATGTACTCAGTAAAACAGTCCTCCGAAGTATTGAGCATGTAGAAATGCTGCATGTTGTTACTTCATCCTCTTTCTTATCTGTATAAAGCCCTTGCACACTCACCTGATATTATGTGCATTCCTCACCAGTTTAACTTCAGTGTCCCTGGGTGTACTGTAGGTAGAGTTGTAGAAACACAGATTTTAAATGTTACCAAATGCTGAATAAAAAACCCAAGTAGTAAAACTGCAGGACATGCTGCCAAAACCTTCAGACTGTTGCTAGAAGTCCTTGAATGATAAAAGGTCAGAAGCATTTTCAAGAAGCCACAAAAACTGGTTTACAGCAGAACACCAAAGCAAGTAAATTTTTGTTGACACCACCTCAGTGACAGTGTCCAGCCTTCAACTCTGAAACCAACATCAATACTGAAGAGTATTTGCGAGAGAGGTGCATAGTAGGTAAACATGAATATTAGAAGAAATATTAAAAGCTAAAGTATATAGCAAAACTTTGAAGACTAAGAAACATATAAACAGCGTAGTTCAAGACCTCTTTAAATGACTTGACTGTGACATTTGTAGGATACTCTTTTGTTGGATTAACTTGAGTACTTAGCATATCTACAGGAGGATGCGGTGAGCTGTAAGGAAGCTGAATTTTAAGATGGGGAAGGTATCTAGCTGTGGATGAGAAGAAAAATTGCCTCACGACTGCTAAGCTCTGGCGTTTGTGGTGCTGTCCTGAAATGCAGCTGCAAGAATCCAAAGACATATCATGACTGCAAGAAAGCTACATGCCTGGAAAAGGAAAGGTAACTGTTCTTCTACCTTCTACCTTATAAATGTCACTGCAGTGGTTTTATGTAATTTGTATTGCCATTCATGGAAGCTGTACAGTTTCTTGTGTATCTCCTGTCTAGTCATGAACAGTACCATAGAGGAAAAAAAAAAAGATTAAAAGCCCAAGATGAGGGTGGCAGAACACAGCCAGATAGTCTGGCTGAATCCCCTCCAACCACAGGGCTGTGTCTTCCAAGGTGTCCCCACTGGGATATCTGTGCTTTGACAGTGATACTCCTCAGAGCATAAAGGAAAAAACAACTGTGCTTAAGTTTAAGCAGTCACATAACAAAACCTGAGACACTTTCATTGTTATGATTGGATTTTAAGTTATTTTTATAGAAACTGAATGTAATTAGTAAAGCTTTTTCACTACAAATGACCACAGTGTATCTATCTGGAAACCAGGCCAAACTGAAGCCAGTAGTTTTACTCTATAAATAAATTTTAGCTTGTTAATGCTTTATTCTTTATCCAGCAATGTTTTCAGCTGCAGTCTGCTTCTGTTTACAGTTCTAGACCTGGAGCAGTATTTGTTTTAGATTTTCAAAAATCTCTTGAAAAATTATGATGACTGGTCTGGACCTCCTGAAAAAAAAAAAAAAATCTTGCACCATTTAATGCTGCTGAAGTAATCCTCTATTTTCATGTGGATCTCAGCTTGGCAATGCAGTGGACTCTAAGGACACCCTAAGTAAGTCCCTCTTCTTAGCAAGTCTCTGTTGTCCCACCTGTGAGGCCCAGCCATGCAGAGGGGGTGAGTAGTAGTGGCTCTGGTCCACTTCCTGTGCCTTTGTCCCTCTGTCCCAAGGGAGCACACCTACACTAAGGTGACTTGCATGAGAGTAGAAACATGGAGTCATTAAGATTGGAAAAGACCCCTAAGATCATCCAGTTCAACTGCTAAGCTTGTCAACTCTTACATCTCTTGGGCTGATAAGAATTAGAAGCGTGACAATCTGTGTTCCAGTGCTGCCTCACTCAAGAGGGGTATCAAGGTCCTGATACTCATGGAAAACAGCAGCACACTATGAGGGAAAACTCATGTAACCTTACACGTGAATAAAACTGTAAGTGGAAACAGCCTGCATCCCCAGGTAATTATTGTGAAATGTGATGCTCCAGACAGTGAATGGACTCAATTTCTTAGTGTCTGAAAAACCTCCTCCCCATCTCTTTTTTCTGACAAACTCCACCTTCTTGGCAGAATGAACAGAGAAAAATGGCAATAGAAAGTAACAGCTTAAGCCTGGTGCTAGGCAGATGCTGTCTCACTAAGGTCAGTTGGAGCATGTCTTATCCAATGGTTTGTGATCTGTCTCCAGGTTCAGAAATCACATCCCGTTTTTTCCCCCCCTCAGTAAAAACATGATGCTAGAAGTGAAGCTAAGTGTAACCTGTGAAAGCAATAAACAAATTTTCCTTTGATTAAAGCCAGAAATAAGTTCAATGTTTCTTTTACACACTTGCTTTCACATTTAATAAAATTAAAATATTAAAAAAACCCAAATGCAAAGACCTGAACATTGTTCTAAGCGAATGCAGACCATTTCCCCTAATATAATAATATTAAAATGCACACATTAGGCATATATGCATTCTATCAAAAAACAACAGCAGTATTTCTGCAAGCTTATCTACATTGTAAATTACTTTGAAATTAAAATCACAATTTTTCAGTTTCTGAGTTGCTTCACTAAGTACATCAATTCTTTCCCTCCACCCACATTTTCAGTTGAACATTGTGTCCTAGCAAAGTCTTAGCAGCCTTTAAGAAGCCTTAGAACAATTCCTCCTGTTTTCCAAAAATAACTATGTATGTTACAAAGCGAGATGTTAAACTGTATTGGAAGTCACTATAACTAAGAACAGATTATCTTACCTAAGGAACTGCACACCTGCTGGTAGGGGCATGCTGGCCTATAAAAGACGTGTCCTCTAATATCTGCAAAGTAGGCATCGTGAAATAACACAGTGCACACAATGTTCTTATTTTTGCCTTTTCTACAAGCAAATGAGAGTGCACATCTCACAGAGGAGTACAAGTTGATACCAGTTTGAATCTGCTTTACTCTGCGCTTTTGCTAACAGTTTACACCATGGGAGAGAGTCAGATTTTCACCTGAGAAAATATTTACATCATTGCTGAAAGACCCTTTGTGTATAATTATTAATTTAAAATAAGTCTCAGAGAATTAAATCAACTTTGTGTTATCAACTCAGATAGCGCAGGAAGAACAAGTACAGGAGTGGCATCCAGTGACAGCTAACCTTATGAACTTATGAAGATAAACAGGAATTTCCCAGATATATTTTTCTCATGGGGAAAATTTTTGAGCATCTTTGCTTTACTCCATCCTCCCTTCTTCCCAAAGGCAGTAGAAAAGAAGAAGAAACATAAATGGTTTGGGTGGAGATGGAGAGAATATGTTAAAACCAACAGGCTGGAGGCAGGTCTTCTCCCAGGCTTCCATGTTTGGTTCCTATAAAGTTTAAGTGCCTGTACCAGAGCAGCCAGGGAGCCTCTTCCCCTGGACTCACTAACATATCCAGCTACTTTGCAAGACATTATGCTTTCACAAAAAAAATAGGTTTTAGAGATTGTTTCTTTTGCCCTACTGCATGACTTTTTCACAGAATCTCCAGTTCTTTTGTTCTTGAGCCCTCTTCGCTTTCACTTTCTGTGAACTATGTGATTTTAGGAGCACTGATACTTTTTGTATTTGTTTCTCTGTGCTGAAACTTCTGCTGAAGCCCAGGAAGCACCAGCAGTGCTGCAGTACAGGGGTTTTATCCCACTGCCACCAACAATGCTCAAGTTTTTATGGCTAGCATTTTACTTCAAGGCAGACTTGTTTGACTCCATGTTACACACAGACAAATGAGTTCAGAAGGATGATGCATCCACAACTGGATGATATCACTACACAATAATTTTCAGGGTTTTTAAAACTTCTTTATGTATGTTAAACTCCACCTCAAATGTGAAGTAACTGCTGTACTAGAAGCATAAAAACAACATTTAGCCTGGCCTGTTTAAACCTACCTGCTTTAAAGGTTAATCAAAAAGCACCCCCTTGTATGCAGTCACTGAAACAAGGGATCAGACCATGTAGTTCAGGTTCCTGGCTTTTCCACCTCAGTGTTGAAAGGAGAAAGTCCTGTTTTCCTTTTGCAACAAACATCCCCAATGAATTATATAACTTTGCAGTAAATCATAATTTTAAATCATAAGTAACTGTTACACGAAGGCCAAACACTCTACAGCACAACCAGCCAGCAATGCAATGTTGTATGAATACTTGAAAATGGAAATTTCTTCCAAGTGGCCATCATTATCTGCTTATAGCCTGAAATATGTTGTTTGTTTATTCCAAGTCAGAAATACAACCTATGAACATTACCAGTCAGAAAATTATCTGGTCTCTTGTGTTTGAGCCAAACCCAATATTGCTGCAAAGGGATGAAATTTCAGTAAAGTCAATGGAGTTATGCCAGTGCTTAGTTTAGTCAGCTCAGTACTGTCATATGCCCATACATAAAAGTCAGATGGAAAAATTTATTTCATGCTGGAACTATAAATACTATAGCTTAATGAGGCTCCCTACCCCATTTTTTTCTCCGTTGACTTTTATTCTACAAAAATCACTGACATTGATTCTACAATAATTCATTACATACTATATGCTAGAATAATGTATCACTATTATAATACTTGCTTTTTCCTTTCAGCAGTGAGAATTCCATAACTAAAATGAGGAGGTATTCTATGCTGGTAGAATAGAATCCATTTTAACTGGGCACTTCTATACCCACCCGTCATAACCCCTGCAGATATCTCAGAACCAGCCTGTTCCCTTTATTCACCTCAAGGAGCAGCAGCCAGCAGCCATCAGCCATGGCACTGCTGGGAACTGCCCAGTCTGCAGGACAGGCAGCCTTAGAAAACACTCTGGTTTTGAAATGCCTGGCTCTGAAAAGCATAATTTGCTTATGTCTTGTGCCTTGTATCTTTCTCACAGTAAACTAATAAGCATATAGAACACACATTTTTAGATAAACCCTTTTTACCCAAGAAGGTAGAAAATTACTGAAATGCACAAATTGGGCTGGTTTGTACTGACCAACAATGCCTATCAGATTTGTTTTACAGGACCTCAGGGTTAGGATGTGACGTGTACGAATCCACCACAGTATCCTTAGACTGTTTTGCTTTTGACTTAAAATTAACAGACAAGAGTGTTTATTAAAAGTAACTTTGTGGCTCTGGCTTGGCTGTAAGATGTTTCTACTTTTAACACGTTACATGAGTGACCAATTTGATCTGGGAGGTGTAAACACGTAACCTGATCTTTGGTCACTTAGAAAACAACAAGAAATCATGCTCCTAAGTGAGCATGTAACTTTCAATATATATGAGTAAAAGAAGCATAGAAGTTTAAGTATTGCTGCTTGCATTGTTGGGGACAGTCCCACTCATTTAGGAATCCCATGGTTTAAGAATTACACATCATGTAGTGCATTGCTGTACTATTCTAATATTGTGAGTAAGAACATCTGGTGTAATCAATTAAAATGGAACTGAAGAATCACAGTTGCAATTTTCTGGTTAGTGCAGGACAGTATGATACAAATATGCTCTATACTTCAACTTACTGTCTTCTGAGCTAAGTATCAGGTCAACCCAGAACATGAGAATGTCTCCAGGGCTTCTGAAGGAAAAGTAATTGCCATCTGTTCAAAAGGTAAGAAGCTTGAAAGACCCAAACAAAATGCATTCATAGGAAAAGATAAATAGCTTAACTGAAAATCTGGATCTGGCTGCATCATTCCAAAACAACGTTACGCATAAGCTTCCAATGTGAAAATTACAAAAAAACATTATAATGAAACAGGAGATGACAAGCAGTCAGGAAGCCAAAATGGAGAGCAACAAAAATGCATTAAGGAAGTGCAAGAGGCAGTCATACACATGACTCCCATCTGCACACTACCTCAGCAAATGCTCCATGAAGTCAGTTCATTCATGGAAGTCCTTGCTCAATGACACCACTGACAATATGTTAACTGAGCCTTTCCTGGTGTTGGCCCTGCTGGAACACAGCCCCAGCAGTCACCATGACAAGATCTTTACTTAGCACAGCCACTGCAGTTAACAGATAGAACAGGAAAAATGAGAAGCAAAAAAGAAGATGGCTAAAATGAAGTATCCTGAAATACATGGAAATACTCCTTGTCTTTTACTTCAATGTTTGAAGATGGTTGCAGCAAGGATAAACTCTCAAAATTTGTATTAAAAACACAAGAAAACCATGCATGTTGCATCATATTAAGGTAGAAACCAGGAGCTAATTTTAAAAATGATAAATTGAATCACATATTTCCAATACACATTTGCCGCATTTTTATGTTACTGCTTTCAGGTGTTACCAGTAGGCAGGAACACAGTCTAACAGACCTCTAGAGCAAACTGAAATATCTGAAGCCCTAAAAGTATGTTACAAACTCTAAAGGCTCTACAGCATAACCATATGTACTCAGTGCTATATATCTTTGAGCTTATACATTCCAATTTAAGTAAACCAGTCTCCCTTGCACAGAGATAAGGAAACCGAGCTGTGTAAAACAAAAACTACCAACCATTCCACTCGAATCTATATTTAGTATTTGCTGCGTCATGCTTTAATTGCTGAAACTGCCTCTACAAAAGCATTAAAAAATCACCAGGAAAAATGCCATTAAGAGGCACATCGAATGTTCAGACTAAAACTTCACATTGAAAAATATACTCATGAGTTCTGAAGCAGAAAGAAGTTCTAAAATCAGATGACTCATCCACATTTTGTTTCCATCAGGTACCTGCTCCCAATGTAAAAAATACAAACAAAAATATACTAAAACCCTCTTGGGGCTCACCATCATGAACAAAACAGAATCTGTTGGGAGTTCAAATTTGTATGAACAGAGAAGAAAAGAAAATGTTGCCAGATTAGCTCCCTCTTTAAAAAGAGCAGATAAGTTAGTAAATACAGTAACTTCCTTTGAGCTGGCAAGTGAGCCAGTTTGGATAAGCACATCCAGATCTCTAATTTGAGAGGCTGTGAATTGTGTTTCCTTATCTAATGAAGTCCCTTATTTTCCCTCACTGGTTTCTTTTAGCATGTTTTTTTCATATGACTTCCAAATATAATTTTACATTAACTATATGTAGGTAGTCAAACTGGACCATATGGTAAAAGACTTTGCTAAAGACTCATTTATTTAAAATATAACTGAACAGTCACTGAAGTGGATGGTTTTTGTAGAGTCCTGATCAACCATATCTCCAGCTGCAGGGATTTCTCACAGAAATTCTTTTTGCTGTCCCAAGTAGTGATTGCAATATTGGGTTTTACAGCCCCTGAAACTCAGCCACATCAAATATTTCCACAGCACAGGCCTCAGGCTGCACACTGCAGGTCCTCCCTGCCTGGTGGTGATTCCACACAGAGCAACTCAATGTGTACTTACAGGTTATGTGGTTGGATTTACCAGAAAAAGGGGCAGACAGAAGAGTGACTAGTTCTGTGTTGAAGAGGACAAGGGCTCCAGGTGCTTGTGGCACTGGTCAGTGGACATGCTCTGTTTGCTACATATGCAGGGTTTGCAAACCCACTTGCAAAGGCTTGAAAAGTAATTTCATAGAACCACAGAATCACAGAATGGTTTGGATTGGAAGGGACCTTAAAGATCACCTAGTTCCAACCCTCCTGCCACATTGCACCAGACTAGATTGGTTGAAGCTCTGTCCAGCCTGGACTCAAACACTGTCAGGAATGGGGCATCCACCACTCCCTAATATCTAATCTAAACCTGCCCTCTGTCAGTTTAAAGCCATCATCCTTTATCCTGTCAATTTGACTGACTGGACCTCAGTAATGACTCCAATGATTGCATGAAGGATGAATAAGCATATTAGGACCATAGGACAAATTATCCAATTAGTTGTGCAACTTAAATCATACCGTTTACCACCCCAGCAGAGGACAGTTTTGAAGGAATTCAGGGTAAGGTTTTTTCCCAAGCCTTCATCCCCATATGGTGAGCTCTTTGCAAAATCTGTCAGAGAGAGAGAGAGAGAGGGTTCTCATGAAGAACAAAAAGCCAGATTTCTGAATGTGCTCTTCCCTCACCCACACCCTTATCAGCTCTATTTTTAAATACAAAGCTTGCTCCATAGAATCTCCTGAGATTTGACAGTTGGTCACACTGTTGCAGATTAAACAGAAGAGTGGCAGACTTGGCTGGACTTACTGCTCAGCACAGCAAAGAGGGAGACCTGCCCCTGCGAGCATGTCACAGTGTCAGGAAAGAGTATTTACTGGATTGCAAATGAGCGTGATGCAGGCCTGCCCCTGTGCAGGACACACAACACAAATCCTTTCATCATATTTCAGCTTTGATGAGCCACTGCCAACAGCTTTAGCCCTCCTCAACTATTGCAAATGAGTAGGCAACTCATTTACTGCCTTGCCTGTATCCACAGAATAGCTGGCAAGTGCATCATCAGAGTTATTCATGAAAATCCGTGTGTGGGTGTGTGTTGAGGCTTTCAAAGAGATGGTGTAAAATATCTGTTCCTTCAGGCCTTCACGGTATAGAGCCTCTCCTCAAAATCTTTCTCTCTTATTCTGCCTTGCAGTTTCAGACCTCACTTCCAAACCTGTGGGAGTGAGTCCTGCTGTGGCCATTTCAAAGATGATGAAAACTGAGCACACAGCAGCCCACTATGGGGGCGGGGGGGGAGTCCAGGGCTCTCCAGTTTTAATGTTTTCCTGTTAGACAGTGCTAAATGTGCTTACTATCCATAGATTTCTTTATTCATAGCTCAGTGAACTGACATTTTGATTAAAATTTTGTTGTAGCAGTTCTGTCACTATTATTAACCAGTTTCAATTCCCTTAAAAATAAACAGGGAGAATCCAAGCAGTTCAGTTACCTCCATGCTGTGCATGGCTGTTAGAAAAAGTATCAAAGAATAGATAAAATTAAAAATCAATGCACTATTCAGAAAATTAGTTTTCCTAATACAATTAAATACTATTGTCTGAACCCTTTAATGCTACCCAGCTGGCTAATGGAGAAAGAAGGGTTATACTAGACAGAAGATTTTTATTAAAGACAGATTTAGTTTTTCAAACAGCGCAGGTTTTTCTGGCTGGCAGAGTATCAGCTTGCCTAGTGAAAACTGTTTTCCCTTGGAAAGAAGAGACGGGTATAGGATGTACCCAAGAAAAGACAATTCCTCTTGGCTGATCTAAGCAGAAGTATTGGCTTGGATCTCTGAAAGGAGTTCTTTCTTACTGCTGGTAAGTTGTTCAGCAGCTATACAGATGGACTGTTTTTTTGTTTGGGTTGTTTTATAGGGTTGTTTTTTGGGGTTTTGTGGGGGGATTTGGTGTTTGGTTTTGTTTTTCTTCCTGAAATTAAAAAAAGGGATGTTGAAATTAGCAGCAAGCTCATAACAGATTTTGGAACCTTAGCAGAAGATAATGAAGAGAATCATGGGAGATATAGTAAAGAAGGTGATTTTCCACATCTGCAGAATAGGAATGATGGAAATTAAGAAGACGATTCTGAAATAACATTGACTCTCAGACCAAAATTAAGGCATAGTTAGTTTTTCAGAAATAAAAAACAGGCTCCTGGTAGGAGGTCTGAATTTTCATTTGCCTCTTGAACAGCATGAAGTGCGCTGTCAGTTCTCACTAAATAGCAACAGTCAAGTGTAATGTTCTAGATGCTACACAGAAACACATAGACACACATATATGTACCATGAAGTAATAGGAATGTGACAATATCAGGTTTTGGGGTTTTCATGTTCTCTTCAAAAACTCTTCAGTTCACAAACTATTCCAACTTTCTTTGATGTAAAAGTTTTAGGCAGAAAATTAAGTAGATTGCTAAGTCTTGCTTGCTTTCGTGAAGCCTGGGCAGTCAGTAGAAAGAAAGGAGAAAAGGAGAAACAGAAAAAGGGTGAGAAGAAAGCTCTGAAAACCTGCAGATTTGCTTCATCTTGGAGAGGGTAGGAGGGAAGTTTGAGAGTAATATTATACTAATTCCTCTTTGGAATAGTTTATAAAATTGGATATGCAGATAATTCACATACTGTAAGCAAAATTGGCCTGGAGACCGCACAACCCAGCAGACTGCAGGGCTTCCAGAAGGCCCAGCTGTTCCTGTCCTTCAGGACACATCCTTGCTCAGTGCCTACAAGCCGAGGTCTTTTTTGTCACCATAAACAAAGAGAAATTCAAACCAAGCAGCCAACACTGCTCACTGTCTATACACAGGGATTTCTGAGAAAGATGAAGAACAATCCCAGCTAGTCTGAAAGCAAAAGAACATTGCTTAAAGACAGTTATTTCCTTCCTTCAGTTTGCATTGTCCTTACTCTTACTTGATATGGATTATGGTTAATGAGAGAAAGATAAAGAAGGCGGCCATGGAGGAAACCTAATAGACATATTCCCTTCTGGGCATTAATATAAACAATCAAGCAGTTACTTTGGTTACCTTGTTTGTGATCTGTCCTTGTTCCCGTTAGGAAGGCTCACAATTCCATTTACAGAGTCCCCCTCCATAGTGAAACAGTGTCCAAGCACAACTATGCATTTCCAAGTGGCAAGATAGCAAACACATGTTAACAATTTCCTTCTCAAGACCTAGATGCAGCAAGTGAAAAATCATGCTTTGGCTTTCTGCCTGCTTCTGTCTGGCTTAATTAGCTGATCACACCAACAATCTCAGCTAAAATGATTCCCAGTAAAAAGAGTATGGGGGAGCTGCTTGAGCAGAACTGGTGAAGCTTTACACTGAGTACTACCCTAGCAAGATCCAAGAAGAAAGGATCAAGGGCTTTGGCTCTGCCCCTTCCTTATCCAGACAGAATTTGAATTTTTGGAGACTGAAAGCAGGATTCCGAATAAAGTCTGATGCCTTCTAAAACTGCAGTAACTGCAGCTACTCAAGTTCAGACACTGGTTTTGGGGAATTGTTCGGGTCACTGTAGACAAAGAGAACCACTGTAAAACCAAGAGCAAATCTTTATCACAATCTCCCAGAGTGCTTTGGATTTAGAATGATTTTGTAGCAGTGAAAATTACATTGAAGAGGAAGAATCATAAACATTTGGTCCATTGTCTTAGCTTTATTTTTTTCCCAGTGACTGACTATTGTCAGCTCAGTCATAAAAGATGATATTTTCCCCACCTCTTTACTGCTTGGTGGTGGCACTACACAGCATGGTAGCCCCACTTCTGTAGTATATTCACCAGCACAGAACTCATGTTTCAGTGCTCTGCCTGGAGGACTGTACAAAATAAATTTTTCCATGGTAATCAAGTCAAAATTACAAGTCCCCATTTCCTAATGCGACCCTGAAAGTGCTGAACAGCAGTAAAACAAACACTTAATAGCATTTATGGTTTAAACACACTTAAAACAAAGATCCTAGAGCCTTTACAAAAACAAACTGCACTTCTCAACCATCTTGCTGGAATTTTAGTGTTTGTCGCAAAGACTTTCCAGCTACAGTTTATTTTTAGTTCAAGTTTCAACTCAGTAAGTTAATGCACACAGACTGAAAATGCATCCAATCAGCATAGTCAGTTGAAATTGATGTTTTTTCACAGTTTAAGATATGATGCATAGATCTCCAGTGAAGACATGATGGTTTATTCACATCATCCCACAGGCGAAGAGAGTCCCATGTGTTTATTCAGTGCAGGGCTGGTTTACTTCAGCAGACGAGTACATATTAGCAAACTGAAAAGGAATGCAGCAGCCCATCTCCTATAAACACCATTTGGCTATTTAAGCCTACACTGCACTAGAAATAGAATTATATCTCACAAACACCACCAAATGCCGGAGCATATAATTTATTCACTGCACGCTATATTATTTTCAAATCAGATTTTATCTGTCTCTTACTATATAAAGCTGGGGAAATATTCTCATACACATGGAACACTTCTGCACTGAGGAATTATACCCCTTTGGAATCAATTTACAGGCTGTGCACTGAAGATCAATCTACAAGGCAGATTCAGATTTTGATTTGGGTCTTGCTTCTGGTTCAGTGACTGACCTCAGACGTGTTCCCGGCATTTGTTTTTCACATTACCTTTCACCGAGACTTTGCTGGCTCTGCTTTTCTTTGTCCTATACCTTTGTTGTCTTCTGTTTCCATCTCTCATATCTCCTGCTTGCTTAAACACAGCCTCTGGAATGCTGTCTTCTCCAAGCTAAGAACCAGCATCTCCAGTATCTCTTAACATTTCCACAAATACTGTTCATCCAGGTGAAGACCATGCCATCAGGTCTGTAGTCTGCAAACCTTCCTACAAATGCTCCCTTCTTTTGGCCAGGCAAGGACCATTTTAGTGGACCATAATCCATTTTAGTGCCTCAACATGTAAAGATGATTCAAATGGGGGGGAAAAAAAAAAAGGTACATTTGATGCAGGCAGAAAATGAAGCCTTAGGACACAACTATTTCAAATTGGGAGTTTGAAACATACTTTGGACTGTACAGTTTTGCACACAGAGGATACGCTCTGATCTTTTATGCCTCCTCCTTTAGTTAAGCTAGGTTTTCACACCGACAGCAGAGCTATTGTGTGCATGACATTTACTGCTGGAAATAGATGCTGTGTCTTGGCAATGAATGGAAAATCTGAGCATTAGCAATGAAAAGATATCTTCAGAGTGTTCCTTAGTCTCTTGGTAGTCATTCAACGTAGAGGAATTCAGCACAGAGGAAACACGCTGGGTGAATGTCAGTGTTCCCAGCTCTGCCTGAAGAAAGAAAAATCCTGCTTTAAAACAGAGTGTGGGCACTGAGCACGACAGGATCCAGATTTTCAGTGCACACCAATGAAAACCTTCATGACAGAAGAGTTCCAGCAATCCAGCTGGGGTTTATTTGGGAAACGTGCAGTTTTCCACATAAGAAAGTAAATTGGGATGTTTGTTTTCAGATTGTATGGAAAAATCTAATTGCTCTGACTAATTAGTATTTAGATGCAGCTTTATAGCCTGCAGCAAGAAGACATAGTCAAGAGGCTGGAAAGTATAGTGTCATCTGAACCAGAAGTTCCCCATTATTTTGCAACCTCCCTTGAGAATGGTGTCCATGGTCTATGTCTGGCTGGATTCCCAGGAGACAACACAAGCTCTTTGTACAGGTACGGCTCTAAGGCTTTGCCTTCACTTACTCTTTCATCAGGTTGATATCATTTACCAACTTCACTTGAGTTTGCTTTTCTGTCTATCTGGACCAGTGTCCTCTGCTGACACAGCAAACCCTTTCCCAGCTGAATTCCCACCGTGCAACCTTTTAAAAAGTAATTCACAGCCTGGGTCACAGCCCAAAGGCTGTGTGCGTGCCTGGCCACTGTGTGCACAGACCAGCACAGCAAGGGACTGGAGCCAGCTCCAAGCTCTGCCTGCCACAGGCTCCCTCTGGATCTGACGCGTGTGTAGGACTCCACAGCTTTATTCCTTGCAGTGGCTCTGTGGGTAACAATCTGAGGATGTGCAGAATAAGCCACAGAACCTACACAATTTAAAACTAACCTGGCTTACTCACAAAAGCATGTAATACACTGGATTTCTAATCTAGAATCTGTCTGTCTTTCAAACCAGAGCCAATTAAAAAGAAAAAGCTTAGACGAGGCACAAGATGGTTGTTGTAATCTCCCTGCCCTTAGCAATGCCATGAGGATGACACTCTTCTGACTGATGTGTTGTGTAATGATCTTTTGCATATAATTCTTCATGCAATTAGACTGGAAGTTGCTGTCTAAAAGATATGTTGAGCATTTATGCCCTGTATTTTCTCATTTTATTCATATTGAAAAATAGGGAATATATCCAGCCAGTCAAGCTGACACTCAAAAGTTGCTCTTTTTGCAGTACCATCCATTATGTTACTTACAGCAGCTGTATTTAGCTTCATGCTAGCAACACAGATTAAAAGAGAACCCACATTTCGATCGTTTACATATTCTAAACAAAGGATAATTATTTGGTTATGGAAAAAATGGTCTAACAACTTATCTAAAACCTGCTTCCTTCAGAGTATCAAGAACTCAAGGAAGGAGAGGGTGGAATTCAGTGAAATTTTTTTACAGTTCTTAAATACAACTAAACAAGCAGAAGCAATCAAGGATTTGACTTTCAAAAATGGTTATTTTAATTTATGTTAAGAAAGAATAAAAGTTTCTGTCTTTCCTTTATGTAATTATTACAGTATACCATTACATATGGGCTTTTTGTTAGACAAAATTTTTCAGGTGAATCATGATGAGGTATATCTTTGGCTCTTAAATGATATATAATTGTTTAATATTTACATTTTTTCACACATTTTCTGCTAAATAAATTCTAGTACTCACTGAGCAGTGTTTACTGCACAATGCAGTTTTAAAATATGCACAAAAACAACTCTGCACACAAGTGTTTCTGTGGGAGAGTTAAAGCTGTAGTAATTTGGCACCAGAGCAACAGCATGTGAGGCAAGTTTTTATATTGGACAAGCAAGAAAATGTGGTTATTTGAAAGAAGTAATTTAGGATAAATAAAATATTTACGCAGCCAAAATCTAATCAAGGTGCTTGCTTCAAGAAGTGTATTTACATGGGTGCTAGCATACTAAAAAAAACCTCAAAGGACACACATGAAAATAGACCGAGACAAATGCATTTACAAATCACATTACAGGTCAGTGAACAAAAGATGTTGCCCTTGACACATAGTCACTGGTCTACAAAGAGACATGTCTGTTTCATCTTAGCCTGATTTCCAATGGCCAGATGGCATTATTTTGCAAAGCCTGCAGTATCACAAGGCCTTACATCAGCATTGCCACATCTGTAAAATAACAATTCCCTAAAAGGTAACAGGTTCCAGACTTGGTGATTTTTACCCCTAGAACTCTCCCAAAGGATACATGGGAATATTAATGGAAAGGCAGCACTGCTGCCTTTTTGGATGGAGCACTCCTGTTCACTTTGCTATCCATCAAGTGCAGCATGAATGGTCAATGCCTTGCAGCTTCCCAGGACACTGCAGGGAGGAGAGAGAACCATCAGAGAAAATTACATCAGCTGTCCTGCAGAGCATGAACGATAGAGCCAGCAGGGCCCAGTGCACCTTCCTTAATGCCATCATGATGCCATTTGATGGAAACCAGCTGCTCTGGTCATGTTCTTCACACCATACCCAGCCCTGCCACCAGAACGTGCAGACAAGACCTGAGTGTCTGATGCTCTTATGCTTTATTTAGTTTTCAGTAATTTCATATACTTATGTAGATTGATGTTCTTTTAATTAAAACAAAGAATCACTATCAACAAATCTCTCAGACCTTAAATGAAATTTAAGCTGATTTCCATAAGCTATGTCAGCATAGACAATACAGCATTAAGCCGAGTAAAAAAAGACTTTTAAAAATGTATCTGCCTATTTCACAAGGAAATACATCTGAATACACCTCTAATGGCACTCCATCTCTAGTTATTCAGAAACTTCCTGTCAGAAATGAATTCTCTTGGCTTGCATACATGCCAAATCAACAAATCACTGGGTAATTCATAATGATGGCTTATCAAGTAACTGATAGAAAGTGTGGCATGCGTAGGAGGACTAGACTAATCTTAGTGAAGAGAGGGATAAATGTTCAACCCCCCATTCCTAGATTTGCATTATTAGTGCTCTTATTGATGCCTAGCATCAGTGGGATAACACTTTTTTATCTTGGAGATTTTTGCTGAGGAAAATAAATCAGGGTCAGTTTGAACCAACTCAGTTGAGATAGGTGGATCCCTGGGTGTCCTAACACATGACCTGTCCCCTGAGCTGCACGGGGTCCTGGGGAGTCTGGCAACGTCCCTGGCCCCAAAGCTTCCCCACAGCTGCCTCCCAGACTTGTCTTCCAGGGAAGAGTTGCCCCCTGTGCTGCCTGGATGCCCACTGGAGCATGGGTTGCCTGGCAGCAGGCTGAGCCAGCAGGCAGAGAGCCACGTCATGAGTAAAGTCAGCTCTGAGCCAGGCTGCCTCCTCACTTGCCTCTTTGCTGAACTTGAAAGCAAAATGGACACCTTGCTGTAGAAAACCTCGATGCCAGTGCATCAAGCGTTCTCCTGCTGGAGAGGCCTGCCAGGAAGCACCCCAGCACTGCTCCTGCTGCCTGGCAGAGCCACTGTGACATAGAAAGGTATCCAGCCAAAAGACAGACAAGCTTTATCCTTGGAGCAGTGGGCTTTTTGGTGGGAGTCATACTGCTCCTGGGTCAGGAAATGGCTGGGAACAGTGTTCTTTCCTCCTTTGACTGCACAGCTGCACCTTGTCTTCCAAACTGGTCTTTTCTCAAAAAGTGATTGTCACACTAAATTCTCCCAGGAGGAAGATTTTTTTTTTTAAATTTGCAGTGAGATAGCAAAACATAAAAACAAAAGAGGTTTCGCAAAAATACTTCTATGATTATTTTTCAGCAGCATAAACAAAAGCTGTTGTGTTTGGCGGTGAATTTAAGAGTCACTTATGTTGTTCAACTCTTTACCTTTAAATAACACTCCTAAATACTCTTGAACTGTTTTATCTGCCTGTTCCATGATGCTTCTGCAGGAAAAAATACCTCATATATTTGCACCTCCCATATTTGCACACTGTAGAGTTCATCACTAGAAAATAAACAGGAAAAACCACCCCTTTAAATTCTGAACAGCCTAAAGCATCTCTCAAAACAAGATCACTGAACAAAACCTTCCTGTCCTTTTATTTTCTACTTCCAGGGCCAGGTTTGGAGCATTTTTTTTTCATGAATCAGAGTACAGTACAGGAAGTGCAGAAGGGCAGGAGCTACAGTCTGCTCAGTAGTGGTAAGACTCTATAGGTCCAATCTAGAGAAAGCCACGCAGGAATCCCAAGAAAGAGATGTTGTTTTACATGGACTACATGTCTATTGCACCAGTAGCTTTCTGGTTTCTTTTCCCTCTTTATGTTTTACATCATTCCTCAAAGTACTGAAAAAAAGTCAGGCTTAGGATCTTAATCCCGAGACTCCTGTGAAAGTTTTGACACAGACCTGCATATGTCTTGTGAAGCCAAATGTGATTTCTATGATTTTTATTCTTTGTTCAATCCTCACTTTTTACTCTGTTTTTCAGAAGCAGGATTTGTGTTACACCTCAAATCAAATTTCGTTTTCAGCTGCTTCAGAAAAGCCAAATGTGATTTGTGCTGGAAGTCGTCTCCTCCTGCTGCCTTTGCTTCCCCAGCACAATCGATGGCACACTGACATCCTGAAGCAAAGGGCCCTTCCATTTCTTCTGTGTGATTTGAGGTGGTGAAAGTGCTTTGTTACCTGACTGCCAAAATACCCCAAGCCAGCAAATCCAGGGGTCTAAATTAGCTCAAAGTGAACTTAGCAAACCAGCTCCTGTGGAGAGCTGCTCCTCCTCCAAAGGATTTATGTCTTTACAGATCACAAAAATATATAATGGATCAAGAAGATAACCACAACTATAAAGAGAACAGGTATGTATTCTTACATTCTATTCTAAAATGTCCTACATACAAAACTACTTACTGTAATCCCTACATGAAACATTCATTAGTTTCATATGCTGTTGTAGGAACACAGTTTGTATATTAAACAATGTTACAGTTTTCACTTTTTTGTCCTATAGCTAGTATTTTATGAGTTTGCATGCTGAGTCTCTTCTTTAAAATTATTCTGCAAGTTGCTGACAGGTGTATAATATCTGCACAGAGGAAATAAAGCATTTAAAATCATGGAGCCATATTCTGCATACACTTACTCTACTGTAAATCCCAAGTAACTCTGCTGACTTCGCTGCATTTAAACTAGATTTATAATGAAATTCATAAATTGTCTCATACTTCCACTGATTAAGTTTCAAAGTCATTTACTTATGACCTTTTCTGAGTACAAAGACATTTTAGACAGTGTTACATAAGCGTCCTGCTAGATACAGTATGACTTCTGTTAAAAAACAATGATGGCAACAATTACAGCTTCCCCTTCTATCTTCTTTAGTACTGCTGGAACCAGAAAAAATACTACCTTTTATTGAAAGCTCTACAATACTATTTTCATTTATCATCCTGTTCTCTGGCTCAAAGAAACACCTTACTTGGTGACATAGTTAATCCCCTGCAAAATATCATGATTTTTTTAAACATTATTTTCTTCAGCATCCTCTCAAATGTCCTGAAGAATACAGCTTCTAGCACTTCTTAAGGAGCTAGTCTACAGACTCACCAGGATCTCAGTATGCTGACCTGGAACTGTGGAATAACAGCCCAGTCCAGGGGTGTTAGTAGTAGTAGTAAAGTAGTTTTCTCTTAGTAGTAAAAAAAGTAGGAATGAAGTAAGACAAACTCCAAACCCTAAACCAATATCAAGCCCTTGAGATCTACCTGAGACAACACTATCAATACTACCTCTGGAATTTTACTGCTTTGCACTACCCCAAATGTTTTCCCTCTGGAAAGCACTCTCTATAGCCTCTGTCATGGAGCGCTGAATCCATCTCACAGCTCCACTAGGTGATATTAGACCCACCAAGCATTCCTAACAGGATAGATGGGCCCTGAACCCTGGCTTGTTTTTGACACCACACCTGCACAACTCATTCAGCTGGGAGCAGTTCTGATGTGGAGTTTTGCAGTATCAGTGTAATTGCACTGGTGTGTGCTTTCAAGCAGAGGTTGCACAGCTCAAGGTTTGTAACACAAATACAGAGAGTGGAGACCAGAATGATCATTAATTCATGTATGTAAATACATACTGCATTCTCTGACTCTTCTTTTTTTTTTCTGGTCAGCTATTGGTAGCAATTTTTCAATCTGCATGGAATGTATTTTGAACTTGCAAAGTCCTTTTGGCTACGTGGAAAAGGCAAAGGAACACACTCCCTGTGTTACACTTCCATTCATGCTACTGATCAAGGTGGACTCATCAGAATCACAGAATAAGCTGTGTTAGAAGGGGCCCTCAAAGATCATTGAGTCCCACTCCCAGCCCTGCACAGCATCATCCCAAGCCCCTTCAGTCATTTTCCATGTCAAAATAAATTCCTGCTACCACAAGCCCATGTGCATTACATACTGTGTGCTCCTACCCTTCACCTCAGCATTTACTTTTACTATGCTATTTAATTTCATCTCAGCATTTATGCTCTGCAGGAAACTATTAACATATGAAACCTCCCTTTTCACAGATATGATCTCCTAATTAAAGCCTTTATAAGTGTGATTAATTCCAACAAGTTAACCTTTATTTTCCTTCAGTGTTCAATACGGGGAACTGCTTTGGGTGCTTGCTTGTGCCACTAAAATCCTCTCCCTGAACACTGCCTCTAAGCAATGGCTCTCCCTAAGTTTGAGGAAGGAGGGAATTCCACGGGAGCTTTCTGGCTCTCTAGCTCTGCAAGTTCTCCAAATCCACGAGCTTGGGCCAAACAGAGAATAGGTTGAAGAAAGATGCCTCCTATCTCAGCTTCACAGTTACTTCTTCAAGTCCTGGCAATGTGAGTCAAAAGTTCCCTGACACACAAGAGGCAAGAAGGGCTTAGGAAACATAAATGGCAGATTGCTCCAGCCAAAACACAAAATACTGCTTGAACATTGGTGGAAGAATTGTATCTCATGTGTGACAGGTGTCCTGAAAGTGAGTTAAGAAAGACTTGGAATTTGGCCTTTGTGTGTCTCCACTTAAGAGCTGCCAAAGCTCATCTGACAGGACACCTACAATGACACAACCAATTCAGAACCACAGAATCATTTAGGTTGGAAAAGACCTTTAAGATCATCAACTACAACCATAAACCTAACACTGTCAAAACCACCAATGGAAATGATTCAGTTTCAATTAGTTATTGTTATTTTTCTGCTACTATTTTGAAACCACTTAGAGCTACCCACTGCAGCTGATAACGTGATCAATAGTGGAACTACAAGTTCAAGCAAATTGACTAAATCTATGCAAAGGAGTGCTGATGCTTTAGGTTGGAGTCTGTCTGCAGTGAGTAATTTAGTGTGCAGTAGCCAGAGTGTGAATTTGCAACTCACAAACTCATCTGCACAAGGCTTTTGCATAGTCACTGGGAAAGCAGAGTAAGTTACTGCAATATATATATTGTATACTAAGAACACCCATAAGGAATATAGTTCAAAGTACCAATGAACTGTATATTCACATCCTGGCTAAGTATCCACTTATGTACAAGCTAAATTAGAAACCATATGAATTGGTGAATCCCATGTGTTTCCTTTTGTGCTGCAGCAAAAATGAAACCAGAAGCACCAATAGGTTAAGGTAGCAACAGGAGAGGAGGGACTTGTACTCCAGTAATCCACACAAGCACCAGCACTCAGTTCTCCCACCCAGCTTCTCCCTCTGCTCTCCCCTGCACCAAAGCTCAGTGTCCTGCCCCATGGCTCAGGTGTCCAGCCCTGTTCCCTGGTTTGGTCACTCATTTCCCTGCTTCTTTAGGGCTTACTGCAGCTCAGTGATGGCCCCAGCCTGGCCCAGCAGAGCAACCTGTTTCCTGCAGGCCTCCTGACTTTCCACTGAACTGCCCTATGATCATCACAGTTAAACAAATAAAAGAATTTCCAGTTTAGAGAGTTTAATTATCTTTGATTTAATGCTTGTCAAAAGTTTTTTCCTCCTGAAATAACTGATGTGAAATTCCAGGAAATGATCAGTTAAACCCAAGGAGAGTCTGAGTGGACACTTGTGCTGGCTGGACACACAGACAGATCATCCAGCCAGGACAGTCCCAGAATACATTGCCATGTTAGAGCATGCTGCTTGAAGTTTTCATAATACCATATTCTGCCATATTCTAACTCATAATATGCAATTTTTTCCTGTCTCCCCAAGCCACAGCCATGGGATCTCACTGGTTGCTGGCCCTGTGGGGGAAGGGTGAGGTGGGTGCCCCACACTGAGTCACAGAACCCCATGGAGGTGTTGCACATCACTTGGCCCCCAGCCTGGGATATGTGCCTCTCCAGATGCCAGTGCCAGGCCATGAGTCCTGATGCAGGAAGTGTGGCCCTTATAGCATCTGCTCTGCTTCCCAGGCTTAAAAGCAGGGAATGAAAGGAGAATAAAAGCCCCTCTCCAAAGCAGACTCTTTCGGACACCCCATGTCTGTATAATCTCAGTCTCTTGGCTGGGGGCCTGTGGAGTAGTGCCAGCAGGAATACCAACACAAGTTTACTCTTCCTCACCATCTCCAGCAATACTGCTCACCAGAGATGTGTTTCTTTCACATGTGTAAGATAATTTCCAAAACAAAGGATTTAAATACACGTTACTAATCTTATTTGGATTCTGTCCAGAAGAGCTAAACAAAAGCCTTTTAAATAATAAGATAATAATAGCAAAATCATACTATTGTATTTTAGAAATATTTATTCAAAACTGTAAGAAATAACTGCTCAAAATATTCAGACACATACCAGAAGTTCTGTCATTTGGGCACATATTTTATGGGATTTTTTTGAGACTAACCCTTTGATTATAGGTTTTTCTACTTAGTTTCTCATGAGCCTGGCAGGCTTTTTCCCCCATTACTTGCCCCTCTGTGGGTAATCACATTTTCTTTGCAGCTTCCTCCTCACTCTACTTGGACGTCCTCTTCTGGGGTCATGCCTTCACCTTTTCACCATCGGCCTTGCTTGGGTGTTTGCTCAGAGAAGCTTTTCTTGCTATGGGCCCTCTGAACTGATGGCCCTCTCTGCTCCCCTCCAGCTCTGCCCCTAAGAGCTTTGGAAAACTGAATTAATGAGTGTAGACAGCATAATTTTGAAACTGTCAAGCAGTTTACATAAGATGGAATACACTTTTACAGCATCAAACCCTCTGCAGGAGTAAAGACATCACTTGGCCTGAAAACAGAGCTCTTTTACAAGAGTTTCTGTGCTGAACCTTTTATATTGTTCTGTTCTTTAAGTTACAATAAAACTGAATTCTGTTATTTGAAACACTGAGTGAGGAGGCTGCTATGTAAAAGGTGATCAGAAAAGGTCAGCCTGTTTCCCTGAACGTCCAGCAGAAGGACAGGGTTGTGTCCCACAAAAATCAGGCCATGGCTCAGGAGGCTTTTGTTTCCTGCCTTTATTCTTGCCCATGACGTGCATTTTACGTGCAGGGTAGCTCTCCAAACACCATTTGTACTGATTTGTGCTGCTGTTCCATGGGAAATGGTGACTGCTATGCAGAGTGTTTCCAGCAGATTAATGGCTGGATGCGAGCAAATGGTGATCCATAAGTAAGGTGAAGGATATTAACTCCAAACAGTCACTAAATCTTTAAGAAATGCCCTGACCTCTGTTGGTTATTGCTTAACAACTGGAAAAAAAAAATCCCAGGCATTTTTTTTCTATGACATAACCACCACTGGTATGCATAGAATATATATTAGTAAATCCTCTGGCTCTCTCTCTGTACTCTAGTCATCATAATTTGCTATTTTGGGGGAAATACATGCTAATGTGCTGGGAAGAGTGAGGGAAAGAAATCATTATTGCTTTGAAAACTGCAGTCAGAAATGAAGGCTCAGTTTCCCATTTTCTAAAGTGTCTTTACTTCCCTTAGCATCACTTTTTAAATTCTTATTGTTATTTGAAACTTTAGGCTCCAATCTTTGGAGCTATTTACTTCAATCCTTCCCCTGGGTAGCTCCTGTTATTTTTATCTTGGAGGATTCACCAGAATACAACCATAGGGTATTAGTGTGACAGATGTGTGCAGAGGAGGAAATGAGAGCAGAAATGCATCATCAGTATTTGAAAAGGCAGACAACCAGCAAGCAGCTCTGGATGTAGATGGTGATGGACAAAGTGGGAAAAACCACACCTCTGCTTGAAGAGAGAGTTACAAAAGTGAGAAGCTTAAAAGGAAGGTAGCTACTTCCACTTAATTCTTACCACTTCACTGAGGTCTTTTTTAAGCAACCTTTTCTCTCCCTTGCATTTCACCCAGTGTGTGCTCCTCCTACCAATCTGCTTTATGGATATTTTATTGCTTTTAAGAACCTCTCAGAAGATACTTCAGCTTATGTGAGGACTAACAGGATTTCAGTGTCCTTGTTCCTCACAAGACGTCACTGCACAAACTCTGCCAAGGGATCCTTTCAGAAGGGACACCATACTGTTGCCCATAAATCTAAAGGCAGCAGATGGAAAAATTAAAACTATGATGACACTAAGTGATAGAAGTTAATTAAATAAGGCAGAGGAGTATTTTAACAAATGCTATCCTGCCACACAAGTCAGCACTATTTTAAAGATATTGCCATTGTATTTCCATCAGAGTCAGCAGTAGATGCAACAGTCTTCGGATAAGATACTCTGCCTCCTGGCAGGATGTTGAGAAGGAGATGGAGGCAAGACCAGTGCCTGAGATGACTTGGAGGATCATGAAAGCATTATTTAGTACTGATGATACACATTGGAAAATATCTTCTCTTTAAAAGTTTTGGTAGCAACATTTTTGATTGAAGGCAAACACTAGGTCTGTATTATTAGAGCAACTTTTGTTACGGGGTCCAGGGAGAGTTGCAAGATCTAACAAATCTGCTCCAGTCATTTATAGATGGAACTAAATTGCAACACATGCCACTCTTTCTATCCTTTTCTGTTAATCCTCTTCTCTGCTTTCTCATGACCATTCACAAATGCTAAGTTTACTGACAGTGAAACTTGATTTTTTACAGATGCTGCATGGACTGAGAATCACAGAACCATAGAATAAGCTGAGCTGGAAATGACCCATCAGGATCATTAAATCCCACTCCTGGCCCTGCACAAGACACCTCAAGAGTTACACCATGTGCATGAGAGTGTTGTCCAAACATTTCTTGAATTCTCTCAGGCTGGTACTGTGACCACTTCCCTGTTCCAGCATGCCTTAGTCCATGCTTTCCCAGAAACTTGTAAATTACAGGTTGAAAGTTGGTAATCTCCCTCTGTAGAGACCTTGCATAAGCCAAGAGACCTCCAATGTACAATCCCTCATGGTTTCCCTAAACAATTTCTATCCTCTGTGATCAAGCTGCCTTTGCTCAAAAGATGATCCACCTCGGCCACAGCACTGCCTTGTTACTATCCATGTAATTCTAATTTCTCTATTGCCACTGTTTTTGCCAGGGTTTCTACAACTCACCAGTCTGCAGAAGCTGTTGCCTTTACTCTTCAAACCTCTGTTCTCTGTGTTCACAAAACAAATCTTCCTATTGGGACCCTTTCTGCCATTATAACTCCATTAAGGAGTAGCTCAAAGAAGGCCAGGAAGGTGCTGAGGGATAACAGACATCCTATCTTCTGCTAATTATCACCTTGAAGGATTGCTTGGCCTGTGTTGTTTGTTAAGACCACTGATCTTACCACACCCGGGAAGTTTTTGGGAGCCAAATTTATCTGCCACCACTGATTCCACAGCAGTGCCTTGTGAACCACCAAGTTGTTTGCTAAGGCAGACCTAACAGCTCACAGCTGTTTGAAAAGGACCTAAATTCACTGATTGGCCACCTCCAGTGACTTGTGCAGCTCAGCAGTTCACTTTTCTTAGGCACTAACAGCAGAATTAACTTTCCTCATTCTTTATTTAAGAATCTTTTTTTGTTTTCTGAGTATTGTATAACCCATGTACCTTCCTGAACAGACGAGCTCCTCTTCCCCTGGATCATTTTGCTCAGAGACATCCACTCTCTGCACCTTTTTTTTTCACTGATTTCTGGATGGCACTCTTAGCTTTCTGCTACAATGCAACCCTCCTCATCATCATTCTGCTTGTAGACGTCTATACTTTGACTATTAGCTTGTCTTTAGAATATCTTTTCCTGAGATCATCAGATGTTCAGCATTGGTGTTCTGGGGTCTGCTGCATAGTGCTTCCTTCTTAGTCCTGACTACTTTGAATACCTCCCTCACCTTGAAAAATCTGAAGATAATTCTGCAATTTCAAAGTTCCTCCAAAAAATGGTTTATTTCCACTTTATCTGTTTGCTTACATTTTCTGCCAAGTTTTGGAGGTTTTCTCACTCATAGCGTGCACGCCCCTTCACCGTGTTCCCTGCTTCTGTCAAGCCAAGATGTCTTCTACTATTGAGGGTACCTTAATCACTTTCATGGCATATTCAAGACAGAACTTTTTAAAGGCCTCTAGATGTTCCTCTGCATTTTGTTCTGGCCTTGTGCCAAAAGCTTGTGGCTCACCATCTTTTCACAATCCAGCTTTTTCGTAGGATCTCTGGCATGTTCTACTAATGCCTGGATTTCCCCTCATTGCTTGTGCTGCTATGGAGCCCCAGGAGATTTGCTGGAACCTTTGTCACTCAGATAAACAAGAGCCAAATTAGTTTTAGGGAAGAATCACCCATGATACTCTCAACACCAGACGGTCTTTTTTAGGTCAATTTTCTATTTAGTTTGAGCACAATAGTGCACATGTAGATGATGTAGTAGAAGCTTCTGAAGAGAAACATTCACTTACTGGATTTTGGCTGCAGTTACCCCTGCAAGCTCTCAGCACCTGGGTAGTTCAAACAGCACGTGGTACATAAACATTTCTCTCAAGCTGCTTTCTAGACCCCTTGCAGCAGAGCCATTTGGTCTCCTGAAACACACAGATAATATGGATGGATTTCATATAGATGAGGCACACAACAGACACAGAACAGCTAAACTCTGAGCTCCTCCAGCACCTTCTCAAGTTCTTTCAAAACAGAATCTATAAGTGACAGTTCAGGGGGCTTACCAACTCCAAACTTCATCCTCTCATAACAAAAAAAAAAAAAAACAAAACCACAAAAACAAAAACCAAACCCAAAAATCCCTTAAAAAAATCACATAACTAAAACTTCAGAGAGACTTTGTAAAATAAAGATTTTTGCTCTGTATGATATCACTCGGTATAAACTCTTAGCAGAAGCATCCAGTTCAGAGTAGGCATGAGTTTTATGAAAGGTACCGCAAAGGATCTAAACTTACATGCACTGTGATACAAAATCCATTCTGTGAATTAGAGGAGCACTGGGCAAAGAGACAAGCACAGAATCATGTGGCAGACCAAATGCATTATTTATAATTTAGTAGGGCTTCTGTAATACAATTCCGTACATTGACTTATTTATGAAGTGAAATAAAAAAGAAATTGAACTCTTGTGTGAAGAAAATTAGGTTTTATATTCAGCTACTATGCCAGCAAAAATTGAAACTAACATGAGCTGAAAAGATGGCATAATGTTCTTAGCCACTGCTTAGGAAATACTGACTGCAGCACATCAAAGCAAACGAAGGAAGTTGCATATAGTAATGGTGAAAGATGACACCCAGCTTCTGGTTTCTCAGGCTGCCAAAGAGCTTGTGCATTAAAGGCAGCAGGAATGAGAGCTCCCTTTTGCATGAAACTCATCCTCCTCCTGAGCATTCATGGCAAACCATTCACACCACTGCCAGGCTTGGCACTGACTGAGATTTGGGCTGGCACCACCAACACTAAGCTACAATAATCCTTTAAAATAAAATTTGCCACCAGGCAGCAGGAAGGTGACTCAGAGTGCAAGATCCTGTTCTCCACACTTGTCTGACCATGAGACCCTGCTGGCACTGTCAGTGGTGATGCCCATGAGCACCAAATCTAATGGCAATTTCTTTTACATGAGAGACTTTTAGAGACTCACAGGAGACAGGGGAGACAAGATGAACAGTGCCAGTGAAAAACACCCTCTCTCTTCTTTGCGTCAGTCAGAGTGTCCATATAGTGTCTGTGATTCTCCTGGAGAGAAGCTTTCTGGCTTCCCACTGTCTGGCATTGTGTTCCTAATTCTGCAGCTGAAGTACCTAACTCTCACAGTCCACTGAAATAGAGTGCAACACCCAAGAGCTGTGTATTTCTCTCTGCTTGGTCTCAGAAATGGAAATTAGTACCTATTACTAAGTCTACCATTATAAGTCTCTGCATTTTGCAATAAACTACAGGGATTGTCTTGGGCCTTCACATGTCACTTCATGATTTAAATTAGTGTGTTTAGGGGAGTACTTTACTTAACGTTAATCAGAATGAATCCCTAAAGTGATGCTGCAACTAAACCTGAGTATCACTGATGAGCATACAGCTAAAGAATTTATTTTCTCTCTTATTCATTTCACACACTAAATCATAATAATTTTTACTCTTTTTTTTCCCCCCGCTCCTCAAGTTGATGGCTTTGTTTCCTTTTTAAATCTCACTTTTTCTAGGAGTAATAACAGAAGACTTGCTTGAGTAAACTGGAACTTAAAAACTGATCAGATGCATGTTAAAGAAATTAAAACTTTTTGGGTGAGTGGAAAAAAGAGTGCCACAACTGATTTATCAGTTTTAAAAGCAGTGGTACATGGCATCAAGGGCTTCCAGACATTCAGACACAGAGGAAAACTTGGAGCTCAAAGAACACGCTGAGGCTCTGCTCTTCTGCAGCCTGAAAAGAACGGCCCCTCTGTGGCTTGCTCTGTGTTGGCTTAGTTCCTGCATTACCAGCAAAACAACTGCCTAGCAACTCAGCTTTTCCCACAACATTTCCTGTGTGCCCAGAAAAAAAAGGATAGCACCTAATATTCTCTCTGGATAATCCCTTTGCTTGAGAGCTGTGTCCAGCCCTCTGTACACATGGGAGCTGTAACCAACAAAGCAACTGCTGTCGTGACAGAGAGGGCAGTCAAAGTCAAACCAGTCCCCTGATCCCTGCTGCAAGTTGTGCAGGTTATCTACTCATCAGACAGACAGCAAACTTGCTGCTTCCCTCCACTGCATCATCTCCCCAAACAAAGGCAGGAAGCCATGGCTGTCAGCAAAAAAGGTACAGACGTCCTTCCTATTGAGAACCCTGTTTTGTGAACTGCGAGGGAGCTCCCTAGCACACGCTTCACAACTGTTGGGAGAGTCCATCTGAAGGTGTAAATAATTCAGCATTTTAAAAACATACTGCTGGCTTGAACACGTGAAATTACTTTTTTCAGTTACTGCCTTTAAGGAATGTTTACAGTCATACAGCAGATTTACTAATAGTTACGTTTTCTTATCTGACGTCCCAGCTGCAGCAGTGTCTTGCAACCCAAGATTTAAGTCACTTCCCTCACAGTTTCAGCACCAGTGAAAAAAGAGCTGCCTTGAATCTTCTGCAGCTGTTCTGAGCAACATGCTGAGGGGACTGCACAATACACAGTTTTGCCCATATGTTCTCTGGAAGCACAAGCTTCTCATCCCTCCAAATGTTTGAGAAGCACTGTAAATAAGCTCTAACCAGCATAATTAAGAAAGCACTCTTATCCAAACACACAGAAACTTACTTGCTGTCTTCATAACTTCCTCAGGAACATTGTCTTTTCAAATGAGTGCAACAGGAAATTGTGGTGATTACAGGAGAGCTGCACGACTGCAGCTCAAACCACGCTCTGCAAAGTGCAGAGGCAGTCAGCACTGGATTGGTAACAACAACAGGCAGCCACCTCCCCTTCTTCTGGTACTTTGCATGTAAATCTTAAACTGACGCCATGTGGAGAGAAGTGACTTTAACAAAGATCTACTAGAAATATGTGTGTGAAAAGGCTTTATTACCCAGAGCTCTGTGCTCAGAATTGCAGTGCTTACCTCTGTGAAGTGCTCCGAGACCTATAGATGAAAAGCATCCTAGGTCTGATGGCGTTTAACACTGATTTTATCGGGACAGGTGTTTGCAGTCTTTATAAAAGGCAATACTGAACTTTAGTTCCTCTTTGTCACATAAGGGTGAACTTGGACCTCTTGCCCTTCCTTTTGCTGCAGTGTGGTAGAGATGTGCACGCTCAAGAGTTGAAAAGGTTCACAGACATCTCCACGTGCCCTTGCATTCTCTGCTGAGGCAGAACATTGTCCGTAAGTTAATCAGGACCCTGCTCCTACCTTTTTTAACAGGGTTTCATAGTAGGGCAGACAGCTCACTGAATCTGTGCCAGTGTCCCACAGCCTTTTAGACAGGAACTACAATCTCTTTTTTGTTTCTGAATTAGCATCTGACGGATGCAGAAAGCTGCCACTAATATCCAGCTCACAGAAATGTAAGATGGGGAACTCATGGAAAAGCTCTGATAGCATCAGATACTGCAGGCACGTGGCGTGGCTTGTCTTTGATAACTGGATTGCCTCACCAGGCTCTGCATTTTTGTTGGTCAGTTTAGCACCCACTCAATCACTAGATAAGGTAGATATTACAGTTAGATAAGGTAGAGAGTAGCAGCAGTGCAACGAACTATTCATGCAAGTGGACGAAATGTTGACCACTAAGTTATAACTGCATGAACAGCTGAAAAATCCTGCAGAGATGTTGTGGTTGCAAAGACTTCAGAATTACAAAAGAGAGCAGTTGTATGGGACTGCTGAAGGGAAGATCTGGCTTACAGAACCTGTGTTTTTGGGCATGGGTCAAGAAACTTGCAGAATTCCTCCAGGAACTCTATCTGACTCTGCAGGGCTTGTGAATAGGGAAAAGTGTTTGTGAGCTGAGTCAGCTCCATGACACAAACTCCAGGAGGTCCTGCTTACACAGCTACATGTCAGACTAAAAATCACTGGTGATACACATATAAAAGGAACCATCTGTGCCAGCAAGCTAGCAATTCAGTCTTGCACAAGTCAAAAGGCATGGAAGCAGAAGTTTTACCTAGCCTTGGTGAAATCCATCTGGTTTCTTTGCATTTTTCCCATTAAATATAGACAGGCTTTCCTTGCTGCATCTGCAGATAGTCTGAACAGCAGTGTCTGGAAAAACATGGTTTTTACTTCCATAGAACCCCTGCCTGCACCAAGCACACCTGCTGTGTGGGTTATTTGACACCCTTGGTAATTCTGCCACTTTTTGAAGAACCTGCAAATGCAGACAAAAAGTAGCANCGCAGCTAACAGTAGCAGGAGATTTGATGAGAATGGTGGATATTACTTGGTGACTGAAGTGAAGAGGCTGGCCCCTGACAAGTCAGACACCTCTGTAATTGATCCAGAATTAGAGGTCCTTTTGTCCTTGAGTTTCATCTTCCATTTCCTGTCTGGGTTCTTCTTATTGCTTTAACCCTCTCTTTCCTTTATAAATGACTCTTCACTTTCCAGCTTCCTCACTTCTCCCTTATTCCTAGAATCACACAATCTTTTCAGTTGGAATGCACCTGTAAATATCATGTAGTCCAAGCCCCCTGAATTGAGCAGGGACATCTTCCACTGGACAGCTCAGAGCTCCATTCAATTTGACCTTGAATATTTCTGGGGGTGGTGCATCCACCACCTTCTGAGCAATCTGTGCCAGTGTTTTACCCTAAAAATTTTGTTCCTTATACATAATCCTATATGTAAATCTATCTGCTTTCAGTTTAAAACCATTGCCCCTTGTCCTATTGCTACAGGCCTTACTAAAAAGTTTGACTGCATGACCTCCTCTTACTAGAAGTCTTCTAGTAAGTAAATATACAAATTTCTTTAAAAATTAAAGGCCTTTTAATATTTTGATTGTTTCCCTTTCTCCCCATACTCTTCCCTTCAGAATGGTCTGTGTAATGCAATCCTTGTGATTGTTCTTTCCTTTCTCTCCTTGTCCCCCAGCTTTCTTAGGTATAACCATTATTTCTCATTCTTCAGTTTAACATTGCTGACCCTCTGTGGAAGTTCATCCAGCCCTGTCCTCTCTCTCAGCCCATTACTCTGGCCAAGGATTACCAGTTATTTTGAGGTCTATAGCAGGAATGTAACTGACCTGCAGTGTGAGAGGAGAAAGAGGATCCAGCTGCAACATGCTAGGGACCAGCTTCCCAAAATAACCCTGGCTTTTAAATGACTGAGTTTCTATTTAATTTCAGAGACCTAATCCTAGCGTGAAACCCCCAACAGCTAAAGGAAAAGGCACCTGAACGGTTACAGGCAGTTCAGTCCACAGGGAAGAGATGCCAACACAGCTGCAGAAGAGGTACCAGCTTTGGCCTCAGCATAGGATGGGGTTCTCTTAATTCCATGTGTTGGAACTGTTGATCTTTGCATTCAGCATTTACACATTTACACTGTGTCTCTTTTTGCTCTTGATGTTAAAGCATTCACCTGGGTGAATACAAGAGTAGATGGAAGAACCTAAGTCTTCCTTTCTTCCCCCAATCTAGACAAGTGGTCTAGTCATAAAGTTGTTGCCTTTCTCAAATTACTACATAAAGCTGTCCCATTTTGCAATGAAAAGGTAAAACTACCTTCTATAGCATCATGTACCTAATTTAAGTATTCATAATAGGTGTGAGTTCAAAAACTCATGACCAGAAAATGCACTTGAACTTACACGGGTGTTTAAACTATTGTTTAAAGGGCAAATTACTGTGTACATTGAACCAGATTCATTGAATACCAAATGTACCTGGTTGTACCACTGAGTTCAGTAGATATTTGCTTAAAATAGAGACCTCAGTGTAGCTTAGCTACATGCACTAGATAGCAACAGCTTGTACACAAAACATACACTTAACTCCTGAGGGAACTTCACTGCTGGAAAATTGGCACAGAGGAACTCCCTTTTGTGCTGTACAGAAGAACTGCAGGGGTTTTGAAGATATAAATTTTTAACTCTGATACCCAAGTCTTTGTTTTTCTGATGCAATACTCTTGAGGCTAAATGAAACTCTGAAATGTGTTTCCTTGCTAGGACATACATCTCCTCATGGGATTAATGGGATTTGTGCACTGCCACTTTCTCTTGGGACCCAGACAATTGTTCAGATAATTATTGTTAAGATAAATATTGATCTAGCTACCACTGATTGCATTTGAGTAATGTTAAAACATTATCTGCCTGTGGATCCCTCCCTGCATTTATACAACTCCTTTCACCTGGTGAAACACCTTGTTCTCCTCACCCAAGTAAAGATTACTTCAAATACATCTGGAACAAATGGAACAAATTCTTTGGAACAAATTTTTCTTTGGAACAAATTCTAACTGTTCTCTGAATGATCAGGTCAGCTAAACCAGATCTGAAGCTCAGGTGTGTAATTTACCTCTTGAACTGAAGACTGTAGAAGTTCACTGGAGACAAATATCTGTGGACTAAATAATTAGTCTAAACAGTTTGTTTTGTTAAACATTGCCTGAAACAAAAGCAAACCACAGGAATTCATATTAAAATTTTGGTTCTCCAGAGCTGATAGAACTATCTATAGTAAATAGGTGTTTATACAAGTTTACTTTTTGAATGGATAAGGAATTGTTTTGGAGTTCAGCTTTTTTGTTATGTGAAGCTCTTTCTTTACATTAGCTGTTCTCATTAATGGACGCAATCCTGAGCAACATTTAAAAAATACAGTTATTGCTTTGTACTTTGTTTCTTTAATTCAAACCATGTGGGTTCACTGTGGGGGAAGAGACAAGGATAAGTTTAAAATCAAACATGGCATCAAGTCCTGCACTTTTTTAGAACGGGAATGATTTTCATTTGAAGTGCCCTTCTTAAGGAAAAACTTCTGAAGAAGATATGAGTCACAGAAATGTTTCAGAGCTGCTCCTCCTCCATTCTTCATAAAGATTTGTTTCCCACAGTATAATTGCTAGTTCTTTGCAATCAATAAAAGACACCTCCTCTAAAAATTCGAAATTGATTTTTAGACAGTTTAAAGACAACATCCAAACAATTTCTTGACATCTTTTAAGAAAATTTATTAACACAGCTGGAAATAATCACTCATTCAACAGGAATCCCCATAGTGCCACTTACAACGGAAAAAAAAAAATAAAAAAGGAAAGAAAAGCAGAAAAGCTTGTCTCACTAGAATAATTCAGAGCATTGTAAAGGAATGGTTAAAAAATTACAGTGACTTTTAGAAATGTGGCCGCACTAACATTGTGATGCAAAAATATGTACAATACAAAGAAAATAAATCCCACTTCTTTTGTTGACCTCAGCAAGAACACAAAATGTGGAATGTCAGATTGTTATATTTCTGTTATTTCACTTTGCTGGTTACATATCTGTTTATTTTGACCTTTTCCAGTCTAAGCAAAAGTTCAAATTCCACTGATTTAAAACATTTCTTTATACAGAAAGTTGTCAGCAAGGGCCACACTTCTGTGGTTTTGCTTTTTGCAGACTTGCTGTTAATCACATTGTTTCCACTGACAAGTTTCTGTGCTTCTCTAAATTTCTTGAGACCTGTGGAGACCACACGAGAGAGAGGGAACCATTGATCCTACTCCATATTGTCTGTGATGAAAAAATTGTTCATTTGGTCATTTTCACTTGCAATTTACAGAAACCAGCAACTCACAGTATTCCCCAGGTCTCTTTTGAGTATAACTTCACTTGAAAGACATATTTGTTGTTATGGGCAATTTGTGAAAACTCATTGAAAACTCAGGTACCAAGGTGTTTTGGCAGCCCATACTTGTGTTCCTTCCTATAATATTTGATTCAGTAGAATAAACTTCCTTTTAGTGGGAGGCAAATATAGGACCTAAAACTGTAGAGTAATGATTAAGAGAAGACATGTATATTAAATAGCAGTCTTTTATTCATATATGTGAGGGGTTTTTATATAAGGATCTCCTTAAGGACTTATGAAACAGTATTGAATTGATGGGGTAGCATCAGACATGGACATCTAATTTGTTTCAACATGCCTATCCACTTTATCTGATGACAAAATGTTACCTATAGGACATATTTAGGCGCTGGAATTTTTTTATAATGTAGGACATCCAATAAAAATTTAGGTAGGATCTATTACCATGTATATAAAACCATCTTTCTAGGAAATGCAGAATTTAATGTGAAATATGAATTTAATGTGAAAAACTTATGCTCCAATTAAACCCAGTCTTTCTCTCAACCCACTGCTTTTGTCAGAACTTAGGTCTCCAAAGAGACATAGCAAAAATATTTATAGGCATAGAGAATCTCAACATTACAACTTATTTCAAACACTAAAAAATACATTTGGTATGTATAAATCCAGGCATATTCTATATTTCTCTTCTCTATTGAAGGACTACATGGCTTTTGCAGAATCAGGGCTTCAGATACCTTTTTATCAGTTAACAGTATCAGATAAAATTTCCTCCCCAAAGTCATATGCTCATAAAATATTATGATGCTTCTCTTATCTCTCATCCAATTTTTCAGTCACATTCTCCATCATTGCTCCCTGAGATTTTTAGCATTGAACAATATTGCTTCAAAGTGAGGTACTTTAAATATTAAAAAGTGATCACACCAAGGATTTAAGGCATGGATCATTGGAATTTCGGCATCAATAGCTTGCCTCCCTCATCCACTAACTCCCAGGGACAGTAATGTCTGTTTTTTAAAGATACACTTTGCATTTCAAACACATAGTGTATGCTTCAAATTAAGTGAAAGTTATTCAAGTAACAAAAGGTTTTAGTACTAATAACCAACACAAAATGATGGCATAAATTGCTGTGCATGATCCTGCAGTGGCAAAGATGAAGCAATTAACTTAAGAAGCAGTCTTGCTGCAGCCTGAAGCAGCTTCTCTCTGCCAACACTCCAGTACATGGTGTGCCAGTATTGTCTGCTGTGGTAGTTTTGCCTAAGTAAGAGGCTGACTTTTGAAATCATGATTTCTCTGGTATCAATATAAATGAATACAGGAACACCTATCCAGGCCAATTCGCTCTGGGCCTGCCAGTTATTATATTTCAAGGTAGAAGTAATTCAGAGAGAAAGAAACACAGGGTGCTGTGAACAGTCACTGGTAACTCCCACTGCTAACACTTGGCTGTAAGGTCTTTTTGTAACTGCTGGGAAACAACTCAGGTTGGGAGTGCAGGAACTTCCTGTCAATTAATTTTTTTACCCACTGTAAGTTATTGATTGAGTGAATAAATAGGGAATCACAATGACTGACTGTTTATGTTAAAGTGTTTTTGCCAGCCTTTTATTTATGGAGAATTCACAGTGTGAAGTAAAATCAATTGCTAAGCAATGGGCCATGAAAAGAAACTAGAAAGTGCAGGATGTGCCAACAGTAAGAAATGTGCATGGTGGTGTCAGTCAGACTCAGTTAATGGTTGGACTTGATGATGTTAAAGGTCCTTTCCAACCTAAATGGTTCTGTGATTCCATGTGCAACTGCTAGAGACAGGCACTCTGCCTGAGGGCAATAAAGTCCTCAGAGCCTAATTATAGATACAAAGAAAGACAGGAAAATTAACTACTTTTAACTACTGGACATTTACTTTTATGGTTTACTAGTCAGTGTTCACTGCAATGTTAAGCCCTGTAACATGGTCCAAGGGGACCAGGAATGGAGCTTGTAATGGATATACCTTTAAATTGTTGTTATAGAAATTACTGTGTCAAATCCACCTGAACAATGGAGGAGAAGCCTTACAAGAAGCAGTGCAAGTGCAGCAGTGACCCAACCCAAGCTGACTTTGGTGCCCAGTGACTCCACACAACAAACCCACAACACTACCCCCACCCCGAGTGGTCACCGTAACTGAGGGAGCCCAAAGCCATGGAGTGAATGAACTCAGTGGACATTTGTGGGTGTTTTATGGACATTTTACAGGGGTCATCCATAAACTAAAGGAACAATACCTGTGTATTATACCAAAGGATGGCAAGGGGCATGGTGGTTAATGACTATTTATTTGATAATGTCAGATTTACACCATTTCATGATGTAAAATAAGGGGTGGAGAATGTAATGGTTTGGGCTGGGGTAGAGTTTGTTTTCTTCATAGTATGTAGGATGAGGCTGTGTTTTGTATTACTAATGTGTTTTGTATTACTGTGCTGGAATCACTACTGATGATAGGAAGAATGTTTTTGTTATTGCTGAGCTGGGCTTACACAGAATAAAGACCTTTCTGCCTTTCTCTCCACCAGTGAGTAGGCTGGCGTGGACAAGCAGTGGGGAGGGGACACAGCTGGGACAGCTGACCCCAGATGACCAAAGGGTTATTCCATACAACATGGCATCAGGGCCAGTATATAAGTAAAAGGGAAAGAAGAAAGAAGGGGCAGGGGACAGATTCAGACTGATGGTGTTTGTCTTCCCAAGTAACCATTACACATGACGGGGCTCTGCTTTCCTGGGGATGTCTGAACATGGGAAGTGGTGAATGAATTCCTTGTTTTGCTTTGCTTGTGTGTGCACGGCTTTTGTTTTATCTATTAAACTTTATCTCAACCCATAAGTTGTTCTCATTTTTACTTCTCTGATTCTCTTTCCTATCCCCCTGGAGATTTGTGGGGCTTAGTTGGTGGCGGGGGTTAAACCACATCAAATATTTTCACTTGACATTTCCAAACATAGCCATTTGTATGTCATGAATGGCCACTATTTCTATGTATGGCTAAGGAAGACCATCAAACTGAAATGCAAGTTATTTCTAAAGACAGTCCCACATTGGTGAACTCCTTCCATCATCTGTTTTAATGGCCAGATGACAAAAAGCCTGTACCCAACAGCTGTAAAAGCCACATTTATTGCTTAATTAATCCCCTGAGTCTGAGGACCTTCTCTGTAAACAATTTTACTAGCAGTATTATTAAAAAAATGGTGCCATTTGGGAATTCTTATTCTACATGGACAAAAATTTCATCAGAAAAGGACTATGAAACAACTTACCAGAGATGATTTAGCAGGGCAGTGATAAAACAACTGTGACAGGAATCAGGTCTGCTGGTCCTTTTCCTTCTCTGTTTCCTAGAGCACATGAATGGAAAGATTTATTACCAAACGTATTTGCTTGCAGAGCAATTATTAATGCTGACTCCTTTAGAAAATGTATCAGCTGCTTAAAATGTACAAACTCTGTGCTAACAAAAAGAGTTACATCTGTATGGCACAAAATGAAAACGATAATTCTCTCTAGAGGCTCTGGTAGCAATTGCCCAGTTCTGCTCTCAAGGTCTGTGTAGTTACTCTTTGCTGTGAAAGGGCTCTGCGGGACATTGTCTGCTGTCCCAGGGATTTCAGAGTGGGAGGCTGCTGGGATAGCCACGGATCTCTCGTACAGATGAGAATCACATTAAACTGCCTGGAATCAAAGACATGGTTCAAATCAGAATTAAGCTTTTGCAGTAAATTGGGCTGATGTGTGGGGCAGTGGCACGGTTTAACCTAATCATTGTAAGCAAAACTTGGTGGCAGTAACACATAGCCTGAAAAGAAAAACCTAAAGGAAGAGCGAGAGGAAGAAAGAGAAAAGAAGGAAGGAGATATGCATCAAAGAAAAGTGGTCATCACAACACACTTATTTGTAAGTAAGGAAACACTGGAGCCAGACAAGAAAGGAACCAAAAAGAGAAACCAGAAGCCAAATCCTCTGCTTGTAAAAAAAGGCAAAAATATCAATATTGAATTTGTGTGTCTGTATCTTCCAGCTGCTGGGCTCTGCCCAGGAGGAGCTCACGACCCCACTGCAGACTATGGGATACCAGGGGTGCAGCACAGCTGGCAGGACCCAGCAAAGATTCCCAACAGTCTCCCTCCTACTTCCTCCTGCAGCTCTGTGTTCCATAGCCACTTAAATATGAAGTGGGGGATTTCACTGAAACTATTGCAACTAATTACAAACACAAAGATAGTGGGATTTTCCATGAACAGCCTGGAAAGACCAAAGCAACATTTGTTTTATTTAATTTAAAAAGCTGCTATTTTTCTCAGTTCCAAGAAAACTAAAGTGATGGCAAGAAATGTGATGTGCAGATTGCCTGAACTGCTGTTAATTATTTTTTAATCACTGAAAATTCAATTAGGTTTTAAATAGACATTATTAATTCTTGTCTGGGTTGTCCAAAGACAGTGTAACAGGCTAACAGATATTGAATCATAATTACAAGAATATATAAGTATATCAATTTTAGAGACTATAAGAAGGATATACTGGCTGCTCAATACAGAATTTGTTCAATTTACAGCAGAGATTATTTAACCAAAACAATTTTAAAAAAAAGTAAAATATTATCTTTCATCCTAAATTATTTTGTTTATTGGTTTTAATTTTTAACTACCTTGGAGGTCTTGTTTCCATGTTTCCATGCACTGCTGTCATGGTTTAATCCCAGCCATCAACTAAAGATTTTTTTCGTACCAATTTTACAAATCTGATGGTCTTTGGTCATGACCATCAGGAAAAAGGCATTGTTAGGTCTCTGGATACTGATAACTGCAGGCTAGGAGGGTTTAGGCAGCACAGCTTGTGTGGATCCATTCTGCTTTGTAGCACTTCCATGGTCATAGAACTTTGTGGAGTACATGGATGCCTGGTTTAGAAAATTGATCCCATTTTAATTAAAATAATAGCTCTCTTTTTAATGGCATTAGATTATTGTATTTTGAGGGAGACCAACAGCAGTCTGCATCTGGTTCCACAACAGTTAGTGTCAGTGTTTAACATCAGGTGTAGGAAACAGACTGGTCAGACTCAAGTAATGCTTAAATCTCTGATTATAGTACAGTTGAACAAAGATCAAAACAAATGAGATATTCAGGAGATTCAGTTGTCAGTGCTTTATCTGCTTCAGAAAGTGAGAAAATGGAAAGAGAACAAGGCACACTGTAACTGCTCCCAAGAGCAGCACCCTCTGACGGTGCCTTCCATCAGTTGTATGCGGAAAAGATCAGTCAGAGAATCTGAAAGCAGATCTCCTTGGTGAGCCTGGTATCAGCTGGCAGCCATCCAGGACCATGCCAGAGACCCTGTTTTGTACCTGGATCTGAAGGTAAAGTAACAGTAAACACTTGGTGGTCTTCCATGGTGTGTTTGGGATGGTTTTTGCCTATGAAGTGCTATTGTGATACACCTGCTAATTCCCTTCTGAACCCTTGGAGAATGCCTCCACAAATTTTGTTCTCTGTAGAGGGATTAAGAAGGATCCACCTAGATTTCTCTAGATTCCTACATATACCTCACTATGTCAGTAATGTCACACAAGCCATGATTCAAAGTGCTTTGGCAACAGCTGACAAATCCAGGTAGATACTCTGCAAAGACTTCTGTAGTATCTGGGCAATATAAGTAAGAGGGAAAAAAAAAAAAAAAAAAGGAAGGAGAAAGCAACCTTCATCCCTCTCACCACCAATTATATATCACTGCTGATCACTCTTAGGACCTGGAAAAAATCTGCAATGAACTGGGCATTTCATGGAATGACACTTGATCTGCAATGGGGAAGAAATGTCCATTGTCTCTGGGAGTGCCAAGATACCAGAAGCACTCTGTGTGACAGACTAAAGCACTAATTTTCTCTGACAAATCCCTCTGCAACCACTGAAAAGCCCAGCAGAGGCCAGATTAATATCTAGGAATTCTGTAAATTTTCTGGTCATTATTGGTCTAGCGCATATTTAACAAAATAGAAAGCTTTCTCAGTTCCTCATTAAAGGGTACAAGGGAATTCTCAGAAGATTAATAGGAAATACTGCTATGTAACAGATACAATATTGAAAGTAGTCCAGCATTAAATTCCAAAAAAACAACCCAATAAACTTCTACAAGCAGAAAGAAAGTGGGAAGGGAACACTTTTTTTTTACTTTTTTAAAAATCCTCTAACTGCTGACCTTGAGCTTCACTGAAGAGGTGTGAAAGACAAGAGAAGAAACTTCATTTAAACAAATATAAAGCTGCTTTGCAGTCCATTTGTTGACAGCCCTGTAACACTGTCTGGCAAACAGATACCAATCTGGATAAGAAATCTGTTCGATTAGCATGGAAAGATGGCTACAGATGGAAGTGGCTGTGTGGAGGAGCCCAGCCAGCCAGTGACAGGGTTGCTTTCCTTAGGAGGTCCAAAGTTGGAAACAAAATGATGGGGCCAAAATTTTATTTTGCATCAAAGCATGCCATGATTTTCAGCCATCTGCCCCCCACTATTCTCCTGAGAGACAGCAACCTTTGACATGCCAGCTTTTGTTAAAAGAAGAGGAGTGGTTAATTGGATTCCTAATCCATTAATACCAATCTTTTCATCAAAGTGCCAGCAAGAGCGATTTATCATCTTCCCCTGCTGCTTTATGTGGCTCTGTAAAACTGGAGCACTGAGTTGGTTGCTGCAGCTCACACTCCACTGTGGTCTCCCAAGGCTCTGCATAACCTGAACTAATGACCTAAGAGATGCTGCAGAAGTCTCTGGCCAAATTCAGCCATATAGGGACAGGATTTACTTATAGGTCAATCCATGCTCTGGTACTTTGGAAGAAGTAATGCACATTTACATGGGAGCTGAATTTGGTGTACAGTTTTAAGATTCCTTTCTGAGTATTATTTATTGCAGTCCACAGAAGTGAAAAGTGGTTTGGGTTTTGTTTTTTTTTCCTATGTAGGGATGAAGAGGTTTTATAAATGAGATTGCATAATTAGACCTTGTTCCTCAGATGAAAAGATGCAAATGATGCAAAGTATATTGCAGCTCTACTCCTTTAATGACTCAACCACACATTGGTAATTACATTATGAAGCTGCATTTTGTTCAGTTTAGTGGGACAGAGGAAGAAGGGGTACATTGGAAGCACCCACGAATCCAGATTATTGAAGGCATGTGCACATAGATAATCTGAACCCCTCAAAATTACTCCCATCTCTTTCATTCTCTCCCACAACTCATTAGCCAAGCACAGTTTGCTCCCAGTTCTCACTCTAAGCATAGGAAAAAGTTTTGGAGGAGAGAAAAGATGCTACAGTAGTTCAAGATCTACAGGTAAAATACATAAAACTGAGCTAAGTGTTTTAAAACACCATACATTTAGAGAAGTCCCAGATGGCCTCACTGAAACATCCATGTTGAAGCAAAACTTTCCAGCATTCGGTTGAATGTCTGAGGGTTTATGGATTTAAGAATGGATTTTTAGGAGAACGTATCACTAACAGCTGCCACATTTGGGGAGTTCACAGTCTGAGAATCCTTTTACATAGAGCATTACTGCACTGGCTTACCTGAAACAAGTAAAAAAGAGTGAACAATGAAGGGAGAATATGAACAAATGAGAAAAAAAGAAGGTGAGGGTACTCAAGCCACCACAAGAAGCCATATGCCAGTGATAAAAATAAATGCTGCTGTTCACATCTGTTGGGGCAAGCTGAGGCAGAAGCACTGGCTAATGGTTGTGGAACATGGCTTGATTGGGCCTGTGTGTAACAGACCAGCAGTTGTCTGCAGTGTCTCCACTGTGGTTTCCCTGTGGCAATGACCTGAGCTGTAACTGGTGTCAGATCTACGAGGAAATGTCTAAGCAGGACAATAACTGAGGTTATTCAGACATGCCTGCGATAAGATGAGGACAGCAGCAAGGTCTGCTGGATGGAATCAGACTACAAGGAAAGCTTGGTTTCCTGTCTTGGAGCAAAAATAGTAACTTCTACACCACCAGCCCCCACTCTCATTTTTTGTAAGCAAACTGAACTCCTCCAGCTACAGTCTCTGCAGCAGTTTAGGGGAATTCCTGGTAGAAATTCGCAAAGTAGGTATCCTTATCCAAAAGTAGAAATGTGCTACCTGCACATCCGCAAAGAAGTTTTTATGACTTTTAGAAATGACACACGCTCCAACAGTAGACTCACTGAGCTGGAAAAGCAGAAACAGTGGCACTGGAGATACTCAGAAATACTGTAGCCTGGGCCACTCTCAGACTGGATTCTCTGAGCATCCACACAAGGGAGGTTGGGTCTCACTGTCATGAGTGACTGACACAGGACCAGCTCTCTGAGCCAGGTCTAGGGTCATGACTGAAATGAAGGATGGGGCATACCAGCATTGTGTCCTGCCAGTCTAGAGGTGGCTGTGATGTTCTGTGACTTTGGCAAGGTACATCATGGGGACTTTCCTTCTTCAAAACACATAGCAACGCTAAGGGAAGACTTAGTCAGTCTGGTATGGAGCTCCCACTTTCAGTGGGAGCAGGAAGAGTGCCTACAAATGTGTATATGGACTAGGATCTCTTTCTGCCCTGCCATCTTAGCTAGTTTTGAAGGTTTAAGGAGTCATTTTAGTTGTCTGGGGAAACCAGCACTGTTTGTACTCCAAGTTTGAGTCCCATGGCTGTGACAGACCTGGTTTTAAACTAAATACTTGCATGATATTAGCAGGACAGCTGTGGAAGTGCAGAAAGCAGTGTGTGCAACATCTACCTGAGAAGCTCAGAAAGTTGTCAAGCTGTTAGTTTTAAGGTGGCTTTGGCATGACTACATCGACTGCAATAACAATATATTTTGTCACAGTCCTGCTTATTCCTGCTTATTCACCTTTTGATAGTATCCTGCTTGTTTACACAGAGCACAGTAGTCCTGCTGCCCTTTACCTCAGGAACTGGTGTAATATTAGACATTTTCATCAGCCAGCATTGGATAGCCCAGCACATACTTGAACTTTCCTGCAAGCCTGGGATATTCAGTTACTGAAAAGAGCTTGATTGCTTTCTGTGCTTGTCTCTTATGCCCACCAGTCTCAGTTACAATTTAGCTATTTCCCCAGCTGAACAATGCTAATGACTTTAGAAAGGCAGTTAAGTGGAAGACAAATTTCAATTAGCAGGTAAAAACCTTAAGGTAAGCTGTGGTAGGGCATATATCTTTTTTTGTTTGAACTCTTCATACAAATTACTATTTATAACTGTGCAGTGTACAGTGAAGATGAAAGAACACACTCCTTCCCCAGTTTCTAGCCACCCTCTACCAAAATTCAATTATCTCCCACACCTTCCCAGGGCACTAGTATAGAGCTGAGGGAAAAAAATATGAATGACAGAATCATGAAGGTTGGAAAAGACTTCCAAGGTCATCTAGTCCAAGCTTTGACAGAATATCACCATATCAACTAAACCATAGCCCTAAGTGCCACATCCAGTAGTTTCTTCAACAGGAAGGATGAAAATACATTTTTCCATAATGCTGCCATTCCTAACTGGGCTGCCAAGTTCTACTTGGGCTTCCAGCTCTAAAATGCTTGAGAGGATAGCAGAATGAGTGCTAGCTACTATTTGTAATGGGTATAGTTTCATGTGATCACTGAAAAAAAATTGTTCAAAATCCAGTATGAGGTTTTAGCCACAGAAATTCCATTGCACAAGACATTGCTACTCTCCAACAGGAGCAAACTTCTGGCATGCACTGTGCAGTTCTAGGCAGACCTTAATTCACAGCAGTGTCAGAATAACTTGAGGATTATATCTCTGCCTCCTCATGCTTCAGAACACATCCAGACTCTAATTCTGGGGATGGAGGGAACTTCTAGAGATGATTTCCTTGCAGATCTGAGTGAGTTTTGCCTTTGGTGTTTGCTAATGTCCTTTTTTCTCCAATCCATGTTTTCCTCATGCTGGCCACAGAGCTGAGCAGTCAACACATGCATGACACTGACTCCTGTTTTCTGGTTTAAAAAAAGCCAGAAATTAGACTATAGTTTAATAGGAGGTGAGGCAGACAAAAGCATTTGCAAAGACAGGCCCAAAACAGAGGAAAGGGCATATACAAAATTCCAGCATGCTGGAGTGCAGCCTGTGCTGTACTGCAGGAACAAACTCCAGGAAGGACTCCATGGAGAAAAACCTTCAGTGTGATGAAGATGGTGAATTCATAGAGTTGTTACTCTCCCTTTTCCCCATGTCAGATAAATGAGTAGCAGGGAATTTAGGAAACTGTATTTGCGTGAAGGATTCTATGTCCTGGCCCATGGAGTGATCAGATAAGTAACAGGAGCTCTAAAAAAAGCATATTCTTAGAAACTGCGTCATCTGAACAGATGCAGTGCTGTAAAGGTTCACTGGATAAACTAGGTTTTATTTTCTACAGCATCTCTTTAAATACAGTAACAAGAAGTCAGCAGGTCCATGGGTGCATACCCACTGGAATGTTTTGCTGCACATTAATAACTCCACAGCACAAGGTTCCAGCTATGTCAGCCAAAACAAACATAAAATAGTTTTTGGTTTCAATCCCACACATCACCTCTGGGAATTACGTTGAAACTTCCTGTTTTCCCCACTACCTGCCATGCATTTCACAGCCTACAAATGTGAGCTAGTGAAGAGCTTTCAGAGATCATACTTGGAAGGAAACCAAAGAGCAAGAGAACAGCTTCAGACTAACACAAAAGGCTGAAAAACCTGCCTGTGAAATATGGCCAGGAAAAGGGGCTTATGAAAAGGACACCATTCATCCAGGGTTCCTTTTCAAAGTGACTGTACCAAAGCAGCAAGGTCCTTGCACTGAACTTCAACGCAGAACTGCACCCCAGCAGCCTCCTGGCTCTTCACAGACGTTCACCATAATCTCTGCCTGCAGGCACTGAGAGGAACAGCAATGTTGTCCCTGCCCTGTGATTTTAAAGGAAGGTGGAAACAAACATTTGTTTTACTGAGCAGTGATACTTCTCCACATACAAACACCTTGATTGGGCTACAGGCATGTTGTCTGCTCTTTCCTTGCCTCTGCATCGCCACAGGAGATGGAGAGTCTGAAATTCTGGGGTGGCCACTTTTCATGTAATCATAGAATGATAGAATGATAGAATGATAGAATGATAGAATGATAGAATGATAGACTCATAGAATCATAGAATCATAGAATCATAGAATGGCCTGGGTTGGAAGGGATGTTGAAATCACCTGGTTCTAACCCCCCTGTTGTGAGCAGGTACACGTTCTTCTAGACCTTGCTCAGAGCTCCATTCAGCCTGGCCTTGAGCACTTCCACAGATGGGGCATCCACAAGTTATCTGAGCAACCTGTTTCAGTGCCTCACTGCCTTCACAGGAAAACATTTTGTCCTAATATCTAATCTGAACCTGTCCTCTTTCAGTCTGAAGCTATTTTCCCCTGTCTTGTTACTACATGCTCTTGTAAATATTCTTTCCCCTTGACAATTACCATTATTGATTTTCCTGAGAGTAGATTTCCACTTTATTAAAAAAATACCGTAACATTCAACAAACCTTTAGTGAGCAGTGGGCTGCTATTCCACATCAATGCAGTCAGTAGTGAGGGACAGTAAATTCTAAAACAATTTGGTATTTCTTCATGTACTAAACTTCAATTTGACTGGGCTTCAGAGGCTGCTACTTTGCTGTGTGACATTTAGGTCGTGATGTCATAAACAAGCAAAACCTTATTATGCACAGCCTGGTGATTACCATCATACCACCAGCCTAAAAGTTGGACCACTTTTCAAATCACAGAATCATAGAACATGGTGAGTTGAAAAGGACCCACAAGGATCATTGAAGTCCAACTCCTGGCCCAGCACAGGACACCCCAAGAATCACACCACTTTCAAACACTTCTTGAGCTCTGTCAGGCTTGGTGCTGTAACCACTTTCCTGGGGAGCCTGTTTCAGTGCTCAACCACTCTCTGGGTAAAGAACCTTTTTCTAATATTTAATCTAAACCTCTTTATTTCCTTACTTTAAACCAGAGAAAACAGACTTTTAGCCATTTATTAGTAGCAGTGAAAAACTTCACAAACATTTTAAGGCAGCTTTGGCCCAAAAAAAGATGATCACCATCTTTCCCTGTAGGATATAAACCTCATGAGTATTTTTAAATCTGCTCCACTTTTTTGGTACCCAATTCAGAAAAAAATTAGGACATTCATTTATGACCTATTTTCTATTATTAGGAACCAATCAGTTTGCAGTAGTAACAGATAATAGAGTCCAATGCCGTGATACCAGGAAAGAAAACATATTGAAATTCATTGCAATAAAAATACATCAATAGAAAACTTTTTTACAGCTTCTGGGAAGCAGATGGTCATTATACCAATCCAAACAAATACCAAAAAATATCAGGTAGATTTTTTTTTTTCCCGGCACATCAGTTTTTTTATTTGTGATGCAAAGTTTCTTTTAATCACAAGAGCAATTATATTTCGTTGATGGGTTGACCCATGTGTGGGTGTCAAGTGTACACCACAGCTGCTCTGTTTTGCCTGTCATAGTAAATGGTGAGTGATCTGTCCCTGTATTTATCCCAGCCCATGAGCCTTTCTTTATGTTGGTCTTGGGCATGTTCAGCATCTGATGGAGCCCCATGTCCAGTCCACTGTTTGTGAACTTCTGAGCCTCTCATCTGCTTCTCTCCAGATGAGTACTTCCAGTTCATTTGCTTCCTGACACAGCAGGACTCTCTCCTGGCCTAAGCAGATCCATTTTGGGGTCCTCCCCATTCTGGGCCCCCCACAACACATCAACCTCTCTCTCTGCCTGTTAGAGTAAGCACTTGCACTGAGACCTCTCACTACCTTCTCAGGACATCTTGTAACTATTTCCCTTCTCAGTTTTTCATTTTTCTGCAGCATCTACTCCTTCTGTAATGGCCTCGTTCAGCTCCCTGACACACAAAACCTGGGCTAGATAGGCCTTTGGTCAGGTCCTCCATCACTGCTTTAATGCACGTCTGTCTCTGACCTTCCAGGTCCCTTCATTCTGCCCCTGCACACCTGCAAGCAGTTACAACAAGAAAAGAAGGGGTATGGAAATTTTGGCCCTTTTTTTCTTCAGTGTCTCCCAGCATGTCTGGTAAAAGCTGTCCTTCTCTTTGGCACTCCTATAAACCACTTTGGAAGTGGTGCCTTTGTTGGGGATCCAGTTGGCTGCCCTTCCCCAGGAGGAAGGGATGTGTGCCAAGGAGCATGGCTGGGCAAGGCTGAAAACCTCCCTCTGAAACCTCTTTTATCATTGCTGAGGGCTCCAACAAGGGACATGCCCATGTGACTGGCAGCCCTGAATGCAGGGGCATGGCAGGAGGTGGAGAATGCTCTGCCAGAGTGCTCCCCACACATCTCTCTCCCAGGGATGAAACCACCAGGCAACGAGGGTTAAGTGATTCATGCCCTGCTTGTGTATTTCCAAAATCCATCATCTTTGCCTCTCTTGAGGCATAAAATAAACTATTATTCACCATAACGTTTTATTTGATATAAAAGTTTATAAAAATCTTCCCTTTAAGGTCGGGAAGGGAAAATAACGCTGAATGTTAATGTGTTAACAAGCTTCACAAACCAGAAATCTCCATACCGTAACCCAGGGAGCCTCTGATGTGAGCACCCTTCTCTCTGCAGCCCCTTAGTTAGCAGAGGTATCTTTTCTTCACTGCTTGGTAAGTGAGTAGTTATCAATGTTTTACCACTGTTTTACTAATACAAACTCTTTAACAAATTTCCCTGATTTTTGGTAAAGCTACCAAACAAGGACAGACGGACCAATTCCTGGCAGGTCTGTCTGGAACAAATGGTGGAGGCGGCTCTGTTGTCTGCAGACTTGCTGTTCCTGCATGGGGAGTCTCTTTATCAGCCTGACTGAATTACAGCAGAGTGCTACCAAGGAATTTACAGTTACAAGGACCTTTATAATGAAGAGAATGATGCAGAAAAAAAAAAAAGTGACTTTTTGAAGATTACCAGCAAGCTAAGTCCACAGCACAGGCATTGCTGTGACTGTATATTTTGCAGATGCATCTAACCTAGCATTAAAAGTTGCCAGCAGCCTAGTAACAACATGACAGATGTTCAGAGCCTCACGCTGATGCTATTCTGTAAAATCAGTGGCACCACTAAGAGTAAAACTCTAAGGCTACATCTCCAGTAGTAAATAAAACAGGCTAGACACTTTTCCATAACCTGAAGCAATGCAGCATGGTCTGGCACACGTACACAAATCTAAACTGTTCCCTTTTGCCTCCAGACATGAGGGTCATATCTGAACCACCCATTAGGAAAGGTCTGAGGCATCCAATCCTTTTTGTTTCCAGCAATATTGCTAGCTGGCTTGGACCAAATCTGTGCCACAGAGCATTGTAACAATTAAACAACACACATGATTGCAGACCCTGGTCCAGTTCTACTTTCTAGCGTAGAGACATAGCCTATGGGTATTCTCTGGCCTTCTAAAGCCTTTTAAAAGGCTCTCTGGGGCTCTCTCATACTTTATCAGTTTTAGTTTTTTACCCCAATGGGTCCTCAGACCTTGCCTGAGAAAACAGCAGTGCTTTACATCTCACTCATAAATAGACAAAGGACTTCTTTGACTTGGAAACATTGACCCATGAACAATTCTGAGAGTATCACACATCAACCATGTTAAACGATCAATGAGAAACCTATATTAGAAAACAGGACTAAACCATGGCTGCCTAGTCTGTGAGAGGATTTGGAAATGAGAAGGAACTGGAAGAAGTAAATGGGATAATTTTGGTGAACAGTCCCCACTAGATCCTGGGGTTAGGATGTTAACTTTTTTGTAACAGCACGGATTTGTCAAAATGATGAGCTCCAGCAGGGACATCCCCCCATTCACCCTTTCCTTCCAGGGATATTACAGGTGCATCCCAAGCTGGTTTTGCTAAACCCATTCTGGGGTCACAAGGGACATTCTCCCTCTCTGTGATATGAAATGATGCTGCTTGTTGTAAAAAACCCATCAAAATGGTTATGCATGTGGTTGGTGTGGTTTTTGCTGTTTTTTTTTTTTAATCACAATTTTGCATATTCCTATAAACTCTAAAAAGTTATATAGAAACCAAGTAGAAAACCTGAAATATTTCTGAACTTTCAGCTTTCTGTATTTCTCTAGACCAGAAATAAGTATGGATAAAATGCAATTCTCTCATTCTCCTGGCATTATTGCTAACACACAAATTGCTGACTGGATTCAAAGCTTGCTGAATTTAAGAGCTTTAACACCAAGAAAATGGCCTCAGCTTCCTGAGGATTGATGTGCTCATTTTGAAAACCACAACATCTGTGAATCTGTGGGCTTCTTAGACTTAGTGCTTTAAACTAATGAGAACAATAATAGAAAAACTATGTGCTTAATTGCATTTCTTAAGGGTCAGTTCAGTTTTGAATCTACCTTTTGAATTCTGTTGGAAAAAGAAATGTACAATTCAATTAGGATCTGATGATACCAGTGCTGATGCCACAGGCACAGCCCATATCCCCTCAGGAAGGGCAGGAGCTTCCCCACTGAAAGGCCTGATGTGCATTAGTGCAATGGTTTGTGGGTTGCTGAAAGCTTTCAAATTGCATGTTTCCAGACTAAGAGGGTGTGCATGGGGGAAAGAAAATTGGAAATAAGAAAAAAAATTCAGAAAATACTCCATCTGGGTGTGCTTGGGGTTGGAAAGCAGACAGGGCTGCCTGCAGAGGCGCGGTGGCATTTGGAGACACAGGGATCCTATTCCAGCTGTGCCATGTGTGCAGTGAGTGAGGAGCCTGTGTTTGTCACAGGCTGAGGTAGGGCCGTGGGAATGTAGAAGAGGAGCCAGATCAAAAGCAGGGTCTCTTCTATATGTTTCTCCCTCAAATCCCATGCTCAGAGGGCAGGCTTGTTGCAGTGTGTGTTTCAGATACAGTGAGCTGGAAAATTGTGGTACTGGAGGTTGCACAGCTGCAAATTAGGTAAGAACAAGGCACAAAGCTCTAAACTGATGAAAAAGAGGAGCAACAAGAGAAAACAGATGCCTAATGAAGTGAACATTTACCTCTATAACACTGATCTTGGACTGATTGATGGTGGAAGCAGGAGAGTGGGAAAAGTTACAGAGAAAAATGATCTTGAGAACACGTTGATTTTTAAGAAAGAATATTCCTTTGGGCAGGCATGACGTAAGACAGAGCAAACTTGAGGAGCCAATTCCTGAAATTAGCCCTGCTGAAAAGCAGTTGAAGAGGGAATTCATCTGTGGTTTGAGAGCACAAGGACTTCCAGGAATTAATCTGATCTCCCAGCTCTGCCTGGCACCATGTCAAAGGGAGAGGAGCTGAGACGTGAGCAGGCTTTGAGCTGAAGGTATCAGATAGAAGTTTTGCTTCTCCATTCTCTGTAAGACAGGCTGACTTTGGAAAGCACCATATTTAAAAGAACAGTTTGTGACACAACTTCAACACATTTAAAATGCACAAAAAAATCAGAACCTGTTTAGTAATCCTTCTTTCCAGTGTGACAAATAATGTTTCAATATTTGCATGCCCAGGCATCAGTAAACATCTTGGAAAATAAGCCTAAAGCACTAAATTTACACCTAAATTAGTGGTTTGCTGTTGAGATATCCAAGGTGCCCAACCATCATCCTGACTCCAGAGGAAGCTCTTGGAAGCAAATCAAAATGGGTAGGGGAAGAGGGGAACAAAACAGATTGCTGGAGGCAGATCCTGCTTTCTGATTATTTGGGCCCAACACAGTCACCATGCAATCAGGAGCTGGTGATGGGGAGCTCCAAATTGCGAAAATGGCTTCCAGCCCTTTTTTTTTTTTTTTTTTTTGGTAGAGCAGAGTGTGCAGAAATCGAGCAGCCGGCAGCAAATCAAACATTTACTGCCTCCTTGTCTGCAAAATGAATGCTGACACACTCCCCTGCATCTGGGGCTGCCTCAGCATGAGCAGAGCCGTGAAGGAGTGCATCATGACATTAATTCTTTGGCAGAACAAGGAAGTACATCAAGGGCACTGCCACACTGCTTCAGAAGGACATTCATTGCCCCCACAGCTGTCTGGACCCCTTGTGCATAGACAGCAGCTGATGAAGGACTGCACAGCCAGTCCCCAGGAGCTTGCTCCCCTTACGTCTCACCCGAGAAAAAGAAGAAGCCCCATCATACTGGATATTTGAGTGGTATGACATGACCAGGAGCAAAATGCCATATGTCTTCTGTCTTCATGATAAAAGCTGAGGGCAGCAGACATGGCTTTTTAAAAGTTCCTGATGTTCAAAGGCCTTGGGAAATATAAGAAAATTAAAATGAAGTGAAAAGGGAGAGCTAAGCCTGGTTTTCTGTCCACACTTCACTTACTCGGTGTTTCTGTCACTGGGCCAGTGAGGGCTGGGATCTGCTTCTCCACAGAGAGAAAGGTTTAAGTGCTGTGAAGAATGAACTGATTTCTTTTTCATGTTAACTGAAACAAAACATATTTACTTGAGGACTTTTGTGAGGGCAGTAGCATATGAATGGCACCTTCCACATCCCAAATCAGATGAATACCTATTAGATTAGTAGTTAAGCAGTATCAGAAGCAAGAAAGTGGCATCAAGATCTGCAGCCATTGTTTCAATGAATTTGAACAATGAGGAAGAGAGTTGAAACTTATATAACCTGCTTCATCTGGAACTAGCTGACTTGACTAACCAGAAGATGAAACACATGAAATGGAATTTATATAATGGAATAAGCTTTGCTCATTTGCTGAGCTGCAAGAACTATCACATGGAAATTTAGGAAAATGCACATAAATAATTCCTATGATTTATTTTTCCTAGAAAAGCTGAACAGAAATTCTTCAAATAAATGGTATGCAAGAATATGCCAACTTAAATATATAAAAATTGTTTTAGAATATAGGACAGTCTAAAAAATATCCTTATGCAGTGACAAATTCTGTTATCATTTTACTGTTGAGTATTGTTAAGAGAGAAAGAGAGGAATTCCTAACAGAAGGGAATGAAAATTATCAAAGGATTTATATGTTAACAAATAGGATTCTACCAAAGATCATCTATTTCAGAGGAAAGCACCATCTGTCACCTTCATACGCAGAAAAAAAAAAGGGAGGGGGGAAACCAGATTTTGGAGCTCCCTCTGCTGGAAGCAGTTACTTTCCTTTGGCTTTCCCTCGGGGCACCTACCACGAGCACTTAAAAAACCCCACCACCTTTTCAGCAATAAATTGCACGTTTCACTTTACATGTGATATCAAGGAAGAAGAGATTTCTTTCCTCTCTACACAAGAAGATCAAATTCACGTACTGCTCACTCCACAACTGGAAAAAAAACCCCACAAGCAGGATTTAAAGATTGACTGTACTACCAGTGGGATTTCTTTTGCTGTTTTTGCTCTTTTTTGAATGTAAGAAATTCATACTTACAAAGCTGCTCCCACCACAACCCTGGTCCTCTTTTTTCTCTCTACCAAATCCACAGGGAATCAGAAAACAACTGTTTAAAAATACAAAAGGGCATTCTCAATGACATCACTACAGGAACAAGCCTTAAAAATACCATGCCAAACACTGTATTACTCATGGTAGTCATGCAGCAGAGCTGACACAGCTGTAATAAGTTCACACCTCAAATTGTATCTGTAAATGTCATTGGGCAGCGCCCCAAATGCCTGGTTTAGCTGTAGGTGCCCTGCAGTGCTAAACTTTTGGGATGAGAGGTTGGAGCATGTCAGAGTGTGTCAGCTCAGGCAGGGTGCTATTTTAAACAGCCATCTTAGAACGGGGTGAAGCACACAGCAGAAGGAGATTCCTTCTTTACCAATGACAAAATCCATTTAAATGCCTTCCTCAACGGGGTCTTTTGTCGGTTTTTATCACCTTTGTCCTTTTTTCTTCCAGCTTTTTGTCTGCAGACAGGCAAGGCCACTGGCTTCAGCTAGCCAGGGTATCAGCTGCTCTGCTCAAAGCACCACCATTTAGCTCAGTGACTGCCTAACCAGGCTGGTGTGTGACACACTTGGCACAGCTCATTGGCAAGCCTGGGTATGCTCAACCTCACAGGGATTGTAAAAAAACCAGTATGTTCATCATCTGAGATCCAGCATATAAACATATATATGTGTGCAGTTTATCAATATAGAATGGATACAAACCCACGGTGGAAAAGGTAAGAAGTGAAAGAGCATTCTTGGGGATATGCACAGGTGTGTGCTTTCAGGAGACAGATCCAGGGTGAAAAGAGCTCTGTAAAAATAAAAGTCATAAAAGCACAGAATCATAGATTGAGGTTACAAGGGCAGCACTAAAGAAAGTGAAAAATGATGTGAAAAGTGAAAAATGGTGTCATTGAGAAGGAATTAAAGGTGGAACAGCAAAGTCAGGAAGGAGGGACAAAGGAAGAATGCCACCACATCTCACAGTCCCTTTTCTGAGAACTCCCCCCTCTCCCCCAGCATCAACATACACAGAAAGGAACATGTGAAGTCACTTCTTTGTTTCATTTCTAGACAAGAAAAAGAAAAGCTTTTATGCTTTCTAGCTTCTTGTTGCTTTTCATAGTTTATTCCCACAAGTACAAGCCCTCCTATTTAATGTTGGGTTTAAATATTTTGCTGCAACTCTGAAAAATCTGTGTGATAAATTTTGGAGATTAGCATTATTCACTGCTGTATTTTAGATATTGTCCAAGATGTAATGATACCAACAAGGTCTAACCCACTGCCAGTAGAGGCACTGCTGCTACAAATTAAGAGATTGGCTTAAATCAATAGGCTACTAAACAGAACACATTCCACTTTAATAATTACATTAGACTGCTGAATTTATAGTATTATTTTAGTGACACTGGTTCTTTGATTATGAGATCATGTCTGATAACTTCATTTAACTTTATTTAGTTTTCTCTGTTCAAGAAGGGTAGTAATAGGGATATCATCTCCAGGACAGCTGTTTAAGACTAATATTTATTTCTTGGGTACAGTTACTTACAGAGAATAGATTTACAGAAGGGTCATACCACTGCTTATGGTTAGGGGTCAATGTGCATTAATTCTAGGAGTTTCATCCTTTCATCCTTCCTCTCTCCTTCAGTATCAAATGCAAAATAAATATACAACTATTAAAAGTATCCCCTTGACACTTAATCACAGGAGAAGAATGAATTGAAATAGTGAGAACAGGCTACATAAAATGAGTCAGAAGAGAAGAGTGCATTTTCCCCTTTAGTCAGTACTGATTTCCCCTAGCATGCAGACCAACAATTGCTTCATGTCTTCAGGGTACTATTTTCACGGCTGCTGAGCTGGGTCTATTCTTGGGATCCCCTTGGATACAGCTGGTGGCTGCAGCTGCCAGCAGCTGCTCAGGCAGACTGCAGCTCGGAGCACCACAGCACGGCCACAAGAAAGCCCCAAGGAACAAAAGGCTGCTGTTCCCAAACAGGTGTTTTTTTCCTAACCTCGTGCCCCCATGTTCTATTTCCAACATACAAGCATGGAGAGTTTTATTTTGCTGCATGGTCATTTCCATTACATCTGGCTTTGGTAGTTATTTTGCCCTGCTCAATCAAATCTGTGGGTGGGATAGCACAGGAAACTGATCTGCCTGAGAGAGCCTGAATGCTAACTGATTGTCTGGCCTTTAAATCCATGGACTCATAGGATTTTTTGGGTTGAAAGGAACTTTAAAGGTCATCTAGTTCCAAGCACCCTGCCATGAGTAGGAACACCTTCCACTAGACCAGGTTGCTAAAAGTCCCATCCAACCTGATCTTGAATCCAGGTCTCTGTACATGGGACTGTATTCTACTTTGCTGCCCCCAAAAAACTGTGGGTATTCTTCAGGTAGGCCATGGCATGGGGAGGATGCCTTATTTTCAAGTTCTGCTCAGGATGGCAGCTATGCAAACTTCTAACAACCGAGGCCTACACTGGTCATCTTTGAAAAGCCAAAAGAGGCAAACAGATATTGCCAGTTCAATGGTAGATGGTAGTGTTGTTGTTGTCATGTCCAGGGGGTAAAGTCCTGTTAGTCATATTAAACAGCAACAGCTAAATTTATTTCTTATCAAGAATTCCCTTTCTGTTTCTTAGACACCAAAAGAAAAGGGTACCTACTTGCACACTAGATATTGACTAACAAAAATAAGGATTGTACAGAAAGTGTGACAACATGTGTGATGACAGGTGCCAATAATTCTTTAAGGAAGTTGGTATCAGATGCTGATATATCAGCAGTTTCTCTTTGATTACAAGTCTTGGAAGACTACACAGTGTAGAACATACTTTGGAAGAAAACAATGGAGAGTCCACATTGGCCTGCTGAATGAAATGAAAGAGAGATGCTATCTGCTGGCCTTTTCATTTTGGCAGGTTTATTTTCAGTTCCTTAAGAAATATGCAGGTCCAAGAAGCTGAAAGAACACAGAGGAAAACCATCTATTTTTACTCCAATCATTTTTGTCATCAACACCCCAGAGCTTATTGTCTGAGTGAGCATAAACTGCATAATGCTGTCTAAAAATAAGCTCATACACAATATTTAGTACCAGAAAATAAATCTCTTTAGTTCAGGAAGAACATATTAACTGTTATTCTTACTGTTTTAAAACTAAACTTGGAACTAAATGAATTCCTTTCCTTTCCTTTCCTTTCCTTTCCTTTCCTTTCCTTTCCTTTCCTTTCCTTTCCNAGCTTATTGTCTGAGTGAGCATAAACTGCATAATGCTGTCTAAAAATAAGCTCATACACAATATTTAGTACCAGAAAATAAATCTCTTTAGTTCAGGAAGAACATATTAACTGTTATTCTTACTGATTCCATCAACCTTTTAAAACTAAACGTGGCTGGGTTTGAATTCCTTTCCTTCCTTTTCCCTTTTTCCCCTTTCCCCTCTTTTCCTTTTCCTTTTCTTTCCTTTCCTCTCTATTCTCTCCCCAGATCACCGTCTCATCACCAGAACATTCTGCAACCTGAGGCAACAGAGAAAGCATAAAGTTCTCACATCCCAATATGTTATGAGCTGCAGTGAAGGAAACAGGCTTCCTGTGACCTCCCTTTACAATATAGTGAACGAGAAGGTTCCTAGTGGAGTCACTTTCCCCTCAATTCTCTATCAGACTTCAGCCATACTGGGGCAGAAAGGCTGTTTGACACTGTTAAGTGTCAAATTTACCTCCCCCAAAGGCAAAAAATGATGGTGAACATATCAGGGATTGTATAAGAATAATCTTAAGAAGGGTATTATTAATCACGATCTCACTTTATGAGGGAGTGCTCTAACCCCTATGTTTCAGGGGATTTTGTAGCTGAATTCCTGACAGAAGCTTGTAGTGCTGCCTTCCAGGGGTGCATCCATATTTTTTTTTGCCAGGGAATCAAACATGTAGACTAATGAAAAGGGATGGTGCATGTAAACATCTAAACAGGACAAAGATGGGATGCCTTTGGGATGTGTTCGTAGACCCAGGACATAGAAAGTGTTCCCATGTCTTATAATTTAGACATAGCTGAAAGTAACTAAGGAGCACCTGCAAATTCATGTTGCATGCACCTCAAAAATTTTCTTTCACATGACTTTTTTATCATTTATCTAGTCAGTTTTTCCAAATTGCAGCCGGAACAAGCCATCTATATGCTTGCAGAATATCAGAATATGTCTTATACTTGAGATAATACAATAAATACTGCAATTCTGACTGCCACTTCATTATCTGCATGAATTTCAGCATATTGGTTTTGATTAATTTAAAACCCAGTGTCTCTGCTTCTGCCCTCTCCAAGCAAACAGACATTCCAGATCCAGAGACAGTTAAATTTAATAAACATGTAATGCTCATCTCCTGTACAATTTAAACTGACACCATGACCCAATTAAGCTTTTTGGCATCACAAACACTCTCAGTTTAGGGAGGGTGGTGGTTCTGTGGCAGTAATAGGAACAAAATATTACTTGTATTGTTTGTCTGGTTCAGACATCTCAAACAGATCGGTTAAGAGGCTCCAACAGTGGCAGTTTGGATGAAGAAGTAAAATTAAATTAGACCGAGAGTCTATCAGCAATATCAACCTGGGGACACTGTGAGTTCAGTTGTTTTTATATAGTTTAGATTCCCTGATATGAGTTCAGCACATTAAGACTAAAAGTAAAGATTATATCTGGATTTTCTTTTTAACATGTGTGTGCTGTTTAGATTAAATCCCTGAAATTTCTTAGTAAACTAGACAAGTTGCTTCCTACAAATAATATTTTCAAATTAGTTAGAGATCTGAAGTTAACATATCCATCACTCATAAACTTCTAATAACGAAGCCTGTTGGGAACATAATTTTAACTCGGATATATGAGGAATATGTTTAGAACAAAGCACACTAACTCACACTCTCAAAAGAAACCATGCTGTCTTGAGTCCTGAACAGTGAGTAGAAACAGAGTTCATTGACTCATCCTGGGAATTGTTCAGTGAAAAAATGATGAACTGATTCAAATCTGAAACTTGTGTGTCTTTGTACAAGGCACACAGCTGGCAAATACACGGCACAATGGGATACAATACCTAAAGGTTTTTCTGTACTGGAATACCTCTGTATCTGTAGGCACCTGTGATATGTGTGTTTTCTCCCTCATCAGAGGACGGGAATCTCTGGAGTCACCCCAGTGGTGCACTGTCCTCTCCCAGGACAGGCTAAAAATGCTTGTTTATTTTCTTTCCTTCAGTGATGACACTGCCACAGTCTCTCTATGGTCACTGATGGCTGAACTCTGTGCTGGAAGCACCTGCACCAGCCTTGCTCAGGGATCTGCTGGTGGGCAGATCTGCAGTGTCCTCAGGTTTGCACCTGGATGTGACACAGAATCACAGAGCCACTAAGGCTGGAAAGGACCTCCAAAATCATCAAGTCTAACCTTTGAATACCACCGTATCAACTAGACCATGGCACTGTCATGTACAGTCATTGCATGAACATTTCCAGTGGTGGTGACTGCCACTTCCCTGGGCAGCCTATTTCAGTGCTTAACAACCCTTTCAGTGAAGAAATTCTTCCTGATGTCCAACCTGATCCTCCCCTGAATGTCTGGAACCTGTGCTGAAGTGACAGATACAGGCAGGCTCCCCAGGCCCTGCTCCTGCTTGGGCCACACCTGAGCACCCAAAGCAGCAGGCACAGCTGGTTCCCAGCACAGCCTGAGAGCCAGGCTCAGCCAGCAGGGTAGACAGAGGAACTGTTGGGAGGAACTGCCAGCAAAGCAGTGAAGAAGGCCCACTGATTAAGAAACTGTTGAAAACCTTTTAACTGAAGTTAAAAGCAATCAGGATTGTATTACAGATACAATCCAGATGCTGGAGTTTCAATTTACACCTCGTATCAGTGCAAGGAAAAAGCCTGGAGAGTTCTTTCCCCAGATCCCAGAGGTCCCAGGCCAGTTTTGCTGATGAGCTGACTGTCATCACTTCTGGGTGTGTTAGATAATGTGGTAGGGAGCAAACTGGCTGAATTCTATGGAGTTTTAATCACCCAGCAAACAAGCATTTGAAAGGCAGGGAAGCATTAGGATTCAGTAACAGTATCCTTAGCCAAAACATTCGTGTGCCACTGGAAAAAAGCTGAGGAATGGTAGCTACTTTACCAGAAACCAGGAGCAAAGAAATACAAATATTACCAGGTACAGAAAGTATGTTATTATTGCCTTAACTTGGAAGAAGCAAGTTGGCAAAGACAAATGGTACAGAGAAGTTGAGAATACCCCTCCAAGGATCTTGTATTATAGTACTGGTCAAAGCTGTTTGATTAGAACTCAGAAACTTCTGTGGGCTGCTATCAGAAAAAGAGAACAATTTTTTT
>VYXD01014867.1:1240995-1266300 GCA_013397195.1 Hylia prasina | reverse complement strand
GCCATCTAGTTCCAACCCCTCTGCCATGGGCAGGGATTATCTTCCACTAGTTCAGGTTCCTAAAAGGTCCATCCAGCTTAGACTTGTCCACTTCCATAGAAGGTGCACCCACAACTTCTCTAGACACTCTGCTCACCACCCTCACAGTGAAGATTTTCCTAATATCCAATCTAAATCTATCCTCTTTCACTTTGAAGCCATTGTCCTTTGTCCTGTCACTACTGTCCTTGTATCAAGTCCCTCTCCATCTCTCTTGCAGCCCCTCTTTAGGTACAGGAAGGTGCCCTAAGATCTGCCCAGAGCCCTCTCTTCTCTGGGCTGAACAACCCAAACTCTCAGCCTGTCTTCATAGAACAGGTACATCTTTCAGGGGAAAGTTTAGGGAAAATTTATTCTACCTCTGACTACAAAGGTTTCTGAGGTCAGTCTGTAATCCAAAATCTGATCATCTTTGTGGCCTCCTCTGGACCTGCTCCAAACAGGTCCACAACCTTTGTAAGCTGGGCGCCCCAGAGCTGGATGCAGCAGCATTGCAGGTGAAGTCTCACCAGAGCAGAAGAAGGAGAATCACCTCCCTCCACCTGCTGGCCACTCTTCTTTTGATACAGCACATGAAGAAAGCACTCCATACCTGACTCCAGGTTCCTTCAGTTCCTTCATAATATTGGAACTAATTCTAAAAATAAGAAAACATGGTGTGACCCAGGCCAGGGCACTCCGTTTAAATATCATATGTTCATATGTCTTAGTTTGGAAAAGAGTATTTAAGGTCAAAGTCTGTCTCTTCATCATGGCTTACTGTTAAGTGCAATGGTTTCAGGTAACAAGGGCAGTGCTGACATGCAATATATTAAGAAAGAGTTTAGCATATCCTTTGATAAGTTGAGATTCTTACAATTATACTATGATTATTTCTTCCAACAAACAGTGGTACTCAGAGATCTTTTAAATTACATTTTTAGCATGTCAGGAGAGTATTCCTACCCAAAGAAATGTGATACCATTTTCTGTTGTGATTCCCAGGACCGGGGAATAAGCAGTGCAGACAGCCACCGTGTTCAGTGACTGACGAGTATTTTTCACAACAGTTGGCTCCAAGGACGTTTCCCTATATAAAAACAAAACAAAACAAAACAAAACAAAACAAAACAAAAAAAACCAAACAAACAAACAAACAACCCCCCCAAAAAAACAAACAAAAAAAAGTTTTGGAGCGCCCTCTGCTGGTTCTATGGCAACTTTCAGCTAATCACTTTCCCTTCTCTCTGAGTGTTCATTATCATTTAAATATTCAGGTATTGTTGTATCAAGAAAAAAAAAGTCTGACATTCCTCTAACAAAGAGAGAAAAGGTTTCTTTTTTTAAGTCTAGTTTCAGAACTTGCAAATGTGTAGTCTAATGCATGCAAGTGTTTAGTGGGAGCATATATCCCTATGACTCCATTTTTCCACTAATTCCTAATATGTGTGCATTCCTGTTATGTGACAGCTTTTATACGTGTTAGAGTCTGCCTTACTTAGCACAAACAAGGTAAACCAGGAAGCCAGTACTCCTGAAAACACTGCACAAAACAGTGCAAACTCATCCTTTATACACCTTATTTAACTGTTACATGGTCGAGAATTTCACTTATTTTTAGGGAAAAAAAAATTTCTTACTGTCATGTATGTACATGGCACTAAAGGGTTTCAGTTCAGAGTTTGCTGTTCTAAGATGGCTCACTGTGCCACACAACACAATCACACCGGTATTTCACCTGCATCTCTTTAAAAACCAGCCAAACAACAGGGAGAACACAGACATCAGGAACAGGGTTTGTTCAAGGTATTGCTCAGGTTTCATTGTCTTCTTTACATTTAAAGAGAGCTTAGGGTCCTTAACTTTAAAAGGTAAAATTTCATTATATCCAAGCGTTTTCTGAATGGATTTGCAATGGTGTCTGAAAATAAGATTGTACAACTTTTCTTCCTGTTTTCTTGTAGCTAACATTGGTTTCACAGTTAAGCTGCCACAAATTCCAACCAACCTGATCTCTGCACATCAACTGTATCCTATTAAAAAAATGTTAACAGAGGAGGTATACAGCTCTCAATAAGGCTGATAAAATACTAATGGGAGAGCAATAATGTAATTACAGGAACAGCTGATTAAATCAAGATAGCACTTAACAGAATAAGGTAATTCCAAATCTAATGATTATATTAGATTATATCATCATTTCAGTGATACCACTGAGAGGTGATTAGAGATGAAACTTTAACTTTCAACTTTTTAACAATTTAATTTACTTTTATTTAATTGCTAATATAGGGGGGAAAAGCTTTCTATTTTCTTTATGTTCATTGAGACAACAGCATATTTTCAGTTCCAGTTTTCTTGAAGAAAAGGTTTCTTTCAAAAGATTAGAAAAGTACTTCTGAATATTGATAGCTGGATAATGGACCCATAAGAACATGCTGCTGAGCCGAATCTTGTGAAGGTCATTAGAAAATTATCCCACTGAGGTCACTGGAAATATTTGTTCTGATTCTGGCAAAACTGGAATGAACCACTAGTGACTTTAAAGTTTTTAATCTTCCCATTATTTTATAATGTATTTAAAGTCTTGGGTCTATGTTATTTATTTAAACAAGAAAAGATCTTTCAGTGATGCTGTTAATCACCAGCTATAGAGTATAGCAGAGATGTCAGACATAAATATTCAGAAACTGTAAGCCAGACACTGTAAAAAGTATTTTTTTACCAAAAAAGTTAACTTGCTGTAGGGAAATTCAGGGGAAAGTTTAGGGGAAATTTATTCTACCTCTGCCTACAAAAGTTTCTGAAGTCAATCTGTGATCCAAAAGAGCACCTTAAAAATCATGGCTGCATACAGACCTTTGCATTCAAAGACATTTTTACACCTCCACATTGCCACGGAAGTGGGAAGGGAGTAAAGCTGCTGTCCTACTGGTAGTGTCGAGTGGGAGTGAAGCTGGTGAAGCTGCATGATTTCTTCAAGTAGAGCTGTGCTTCCAGACCACTGGGATGGACAAGAAGCAGAGCTGCAGGTACAGCTGCTCAAGCTGCTTTTCTCATGTTGAAGCTACAGAAGTTACTTTCCTTCCTTGTGATGTTTTGTTCTGACCTTTGAACAGTGGCTTGTGGTGAGCAGGTGCCTTGAATGGAGAAAGAAAACCCTTCCAGAGACAGACAAGTAACATTTCTGGAAAAATGTGGCGCACTCACCTAGGATTTGGCAACGAAGATAAGCAACATAAGGATGATGCTGAACACAGAAGATGACTACATCAGGGAACTTGCAGCTCCCGCTGTTCTTCACCCCTGCTTTCAGTTGCCAGGGAGAATGGAGTTAGAATAATGTTGACAGCAGGATGATTTGGAAAGTGGTACCTGCTACTCAGAAGGTGCCAACACCCTGTGAGTGATCATGGTCATGTAGGTATAGCTTGTACAAGCTTTTCTGTTGGAGATGTGATGACACAGACCTCCTTCCTTGACTTTTTACATGTGGTAACTCTCTCATGACTAATGGGTTCAAGCTGGGAAATGCTACTGATTGAAAAGTCACTGCTCCAAAGGACATCTCTTCCTAAAGTGCATTGCAACAACACATCTCATTTGTACAATAATGGCTGCATTTTTAAACAATATGCCCTTGTTATGCATATATTGTTGTGTATCTAGTTATACAGTGATATATATAGTAATATTATGTGCACAACTGTAATTGCACATATTGGCTCAGAATAGTCAAACTTGACAAAAAACGCATTTTCACTCTTTTCTGAAATAGCTGTGCTCCTTATTAAGTAAAGGGCAATGTTATTCCTTAGAACTATTAATATTCTTCTGTCTAACAGGAAGGAAGGTATTGATAAGCAAAGGCACACCAGATACCTAAGGGAGATGACATAATTATTATTCATTATTAATGAAGCTATTGCCTCATTCACATGAAATACAGAGCACTTAATACTCTACCTACCTCATCTTCCCATCAATAAATACATTCTCTTTAGAATGGGGTATTATATATCCTCACTTGGGACATCTGTTCACATGGAATCCACTAATCAGAAGTTTCTGTTCAGTTTGACTTTGCCTTGTCTTTGGCTGTAACTCACATGGTTTTGTAATCCTGGTGCACATCACATTATGATATTTAACCCATTATAACCTATGTATCACAACATAACCTATGTATCATAACCAAGAATCACAACATTCAGACCACTTAAGAATAACACGAACAACAAGCAAACTCAGCCATGTAGGGTTTTCTTCTGCTTGCCAGCTATTTAGAATGAATAGCAGCATGCAAAGAGGAGTAAGACTGGCTGGAGGTCAGCATAAGAACATGTCAGCAGGGTAGCTCAACCACATGGCACACACTCCCTTTTTCAGTTCAATTTCTGCCACATTTTTTGTGGCATGTTTAAAATTTTCATACTGCTGGAAAGAACTGAAGGCTGTTTTTTGCAAGATGTTTACATGGCAAGTGATTCCTATTCTGGGTTGTTTTACAAGCTTAAAAACTAGGTATGCACCCCAGAAGTGCCTTAAATAAGATGGGCAATACCTCCCAGGGGAGCTTTGGAGGGAGCTGCACTGACATTGCAGGAGCAGGCAGTGACAAGAGTCCTGAGTTTTGGAGAAAGGCAGCAACAAGGGTCTGGGAGGAAGGGAAGGACATGAGGAGGCACCTCTAGGGGAGGGTAAGGAGCCAGGGGTAGCAGTCACAGGCCATGTCTGATCAGGTCTGACTGGTCTCCAGCAAAACTGGACTATAAGACATAAAGCACAACTTTGTCCTCCTAAGTACTGCCAGATCCTGGAAGGTAACAAATACCCACAAATTCTGCTGTCTCTATGAAGAATTTCAGGTGATCCTGAAGGATCAGAGCTGATTAAGTGTAACTTAATAATGTAGCTGTTTAAATTAAAGAAGTCAAAAATATTAGAAGAAAACTGGATATAAAATCCACTGCTTTCTGTCTTAGTGCCTTTTCATTTTGGGGAAGTTTTGCATAAATGTCTCTGGATTGCACTGCCTTAAATGCCAGTTTTGCAGTGATGCTTCAATAAACAGGTGACAAATACTAGATTGCTGCATCTTGAGACTCCTCTGCAAGTGAGGTAACTAATAAAGGAAGAGATGAATTAAAGTGAAATGAAAAGATTACTAATTATTATTAGTATTTTTTAAATAAAGGAATTTAAAAAAAACCCAAACAAACAGGTAAAACCACCAGTAGAGATCTGGTGGCTATATAACCAGGAACAGCTCTGTAGTTTGTCTTCATCTTATGAAGACTGTGGTCAATAGCATCTAGCCCAGGAAAGCAGCCTGAGGCAGGGGTGATAGCCTGTTTCTTTAAGTGGGAAATAGAAAGGAAGACTCCTTAGGAAGCCTCTTTCAGCAGGACTTTCCAGCTACGAAAGAAGTGAGGAGACAGGCCATCAGAGAGATCTGTACACCAACCAGTGTAGTATGTAATGACAGAATAATCACTCACAGCTTCCCCTTCCCCAAGTACTGGCAAATGAGAAGCAATTCAGGCACTAAGCAGAGCTACCTCATGATGGTCTAAAATAACATAACTAAGCTAATTCAGAAGGGTGTGGGTCTCAACTCTGGTCTTGGTTTAGCCAAGGTTGTGCCTTTCTCAGTAAAAGTACCATGCAAGCAGTAGGATTAAAAAAATTATGATGAAGCTTCTAATATATAATTAAATTGTTGGGAGTTTTTTTGCTTTCCACCTCCGTTTTGACTCATCAGCATGTCTGCATGGGCTGTTCAGAACACCACTATGGGATGTGATTTTCTCCCACACTGACTTGATGAAGTCTGGTTTCAGCCCAGGTAATGGAGTCTGGCCACTCAATTTTTAACAGCATTTCACTGCTGCTCACAAATGAGGGCCTGACCAACACACTGCTAGAACCAGTGGCTTTTGAACTTTGGTTCAACTGGATTTTAAGACAGCAACATACATATTCACCTCCCATGAACACAGCTTAATAAAATACTAGTGTATTCAATAATAATTGATTTGATAGACCATAGACTCAAAGAGGCAAGTGCTAAAACAGATAATGGCTCAGTGCATGGCCAGGAAGACAGGCTGAGAGGAAGTGACTCATCTGCCCCTTGACTGCACAAATTACTCAAAAAGAAAATTCATCTGTAGGTTAGCCCAGCAGACTGTCACTGCCATAGTGCTTTAAATTCTCCAATCTGATATGCTGTTCTCCAATCACTGGGCTATTGTAGCACTCAAAAAACATTAAAACTTGTGATTATTTGTGGGGGAAGTTGGTTTATAAAGGGAAAGGAAAGGAGTTAGCAATGTTCCCTGCCAAAGCACTGATAAATTGGTTCTGTAGCAATGGCAACAGTGAGGGAGGGAGTAAATCAGCAGCAGGTATCATTTTCCTATTACTCTGAGCTCCTCATTTATCTTGGATGCTCTGAATTCATGCTATGAATCAGAAGCAATACCACAACAGTAGTATTTCAACTGGTCTGGTAAAGAACAATCTCAGCAGTATCTGCTTTTCCAGATTTATTCTTTGGTTACTTACCCCCCACATGTGGGTGAGTAGGACCGGCTTGCAGACAGTTTGAAAAGGCAACAGTACTTGTTCTCCAATAGTATAGAAAAGATGGGCCTTTCTGCAAGATAAGTGGAATATCCCTGATGTCTCTGTGCCTCCTTTTCTTTGCTTCTAACTGGATAACAAGGCCCAAGAGGCCTTCTAGGCAGAGTGGCATCAGAGTGACTGGGTTTTTCAGTCTCCTTTGATTCTTTTGGTCTTTTGTTAAATTTCTCATGTTACAGAAAATGGAGAAATAGAACCCTAAAATCTGAAAAACCTCTGCTCAGTAAAGAATCATTGTTCCATTTCATAAAGTAGTACACTGACTACTTCTAATCAGGAGAGTCTGGAAACTCTTTTTTACTGATATACTATCTAGCATGTTATCCTGCAAAAATTAATCACCAGTAAGACATGACCAAAAATGACAAATTCACTCTACCTAAATTCTGCTATGTCTATGTTTGGATTTAACTGCCTAAAATGTACCTAAATGGCAGATGGCAAACCAACAATGCTTTTTCCAGAAAGTCTGGAAAGTCTCCAGAGCATTATCAAACACATTGTTTTGAGGGTTGGAAGCTTGGCTAGTAAAGACAGTAGCTATGTTCTGGCTTTGCATTGGCCAGCCAGTAACATCCATCAAACCAAAGAGCTAGGAAAGAGAATTTCTGACTATAAATGACACCCTGCAAGCGGCTGATGCAAAAAATTCAAGTAGGAAGACCATCACAAATGTCTGTAGGCCCAGAATTCTTGCCCCTTCTCTCAGTGCAGACACAGCACCCTGTAGATCACATCTGGTTTTCACAGGCAGTCATGGGTGCATGTCAACCTCACCCTGGCATAGGTGTGAGAAGGAACATGACAGGGTGGCTCTGTGCTTTGGGAGGCAGGTGGATAAATTCCACTGTTTTGGTCGATGGCACGTTTCCAGTGGAGGAACTACCACACAATCAGTCTGGACAGCAGTGTTTGTGCCATTTTGCCAAACTCTGAACAGTAAGCCAATACTATGCTTCGTGTTCTCATGATTTCACTGTACCACTCTGGAGTACTTGGGCCTCACACTCCCTCAATTTTCTGAAATTCTGCAGTATTTTAACTCATTTGGTTTCAAAGGAGCTACTTCCAACCAAATCAAGAGAGAATCAGATCTTTCTGTTCACAAGTCTCCCAAGGGATTTACTGTGCTGTAAGCAACCACTCTATTCTCTGTTTACCTTGCAGGTAATAACAAGAATATTCTGTGGAGAATTCAAACACAGAAGAAACATACCAGGCAAGTCACTAGAAGAAAATGAAGGCTTACCTTTCTCTGTAAACATGTAATGCATTAGTAGATTAACTTACCATTAGACAAATGAATGATACAAGATGCAGCATGCTACAGAAGACAAACTACATATCAGATGCAGTAAAACTCTAATCATAATTAAAATATCTAAGTAAACATTGTCTGACTCAGAACCAAGCTACACTAGGGAAGCTCTTCACTGTGCTGCTACGTTTGAAGTGTAGTTTATCTGCTAGGGCTTAATGCCTCCATTAAAGTTACCCTGGTTACTGACAACTCTCATTCAATCACCTGAAATTCATTGTCTCTGCAGTGGAGAACTGTGTGTTTATTACAGAGTTGGGTTTTGATAAAATGACCCAGAATACAGACACAGATACCTGAACCAGTGTATTTAAAACTGAAATTAAAAAACAGAAACAAAAACTCTCAATCCGTGTTTTCAACATCAGCTGTGTGACAAGGAGCACAGAAATCAGAGACGAAGCAAAATTGTCATGATATTGATAATACAGAAACACTTACCATAGCATGATGATAGATCACAATATTGGTAACTATGCTGAGACAAATAGCACATATAGATGAACAAAATATAATGACATAGCTTGAGCATCATCATTTTTCTAAAGTGGCACAGTCACTTGGAAGGACAATCTGAATAATGTGTAGTTCTGTTACATGAAATAAAGCATAAAGTCAAGACTGCTGTTCTGCAAGATCACTCACTCTGGACACATGAACATAGCTATACAAGTTTTTAGGGTTCATCACTTCAAGCAAAACAGTGAATTGAGATAGTCTTGAGAAGAGTTTAGAAAGCTAAAAGCCAAATCAGGCCTGCAGCACATACAGTCCTTGCTTATGTAAAGTATGTGGCCCTTAAAGAAAGTATGTTCACAGGTCCAGGATGATTCTATGAAATGCTTTGAAAACCATGGATACAAGTGATAGAAGGGTGAAAATTCAGAAGAACTGCATGTTAAACAATTGGGAGGATACACGTTACATGCTTGGACTTTTCTTAACCTCTTTATCCCAATCAAAATCTAATGCAGCATCATCCAGCTCTGCTATGGAAAAGAGAGATGTCTTTGTGACAACACTGGCTTTACTAGAATTCCCCAATGCAAAACTCTTCCTTTTGCTAGGATTGCTCACGTGCACCTTCAGCAATGGGCTGTGGCTTTCCTTGCTGGCATCATTCTGAATGGCAGGTGAGGTTTCTGATTTTGCCTCAGGACGTGATACAAAGGAGAACGTCGACAGCTTAGCTAATGTGCTGGAGCGCACCCTCCCTGTGCTTGGACCACCAAGGTTCTCCTCCCCCTCCCTTTTCTTCTCAGTGGGTGGAGGTGACACAGCATCAAAACTGACATTAGAGCATATTGTTGCACTTTCTCTGATCTCTTTCCCTAAGGCCCGACTCTGCTGCTCCTTTTCCCCTTTATTGTTATTTGATCCTTTTTCCAAGCTACATTTTCCTAAGTGAGTCAATGTCATCTTGCTTTTCTCAGGTGGGCAGGATTCCTCTGGAAGCTGCTCTCCCTGGAGCTGCTGTCCTGGCTTAAAAATAGTTTCACTTGGAAAGAGAGAAAATTCTTCATTTGTCTTCTCTGAAGAATGACCAAGCTTTGTCCTTGGTCTGAAAGAAAATTTAGCTAGTTTAGCAGCTGGGGGACTTTCACTTTCTTGCTCATGGGACTTTACTACCTTTGTTTCCTTTACTACTTGATCTTTACTTCTTTTTCTTATGGAAACTGCTGTACTTTTTGCCACTACTGATACGCTGTTCTCTTCTTCTAGCACAGAATCTGCATCACTTGAGAGATCTAGCAGGCCAGAGGCAGGTAATACTGAAGGAAGGGCCTTTGCCCCGGGGTCCTGTGTACTTGTAAAGAATCCATATGACTTCTCCCTGTGCAGCCTCTGCCAGCTTCTAGAAGCATGTTGTCTAATAATTGAATCCTGCACACTAGCACTTGGTGGTGGGTCTGCAATATTATCTTCTGAAGAGGAACGGTTGTGTTCTTCTGTCCTTTTCCTCCTTGACTTGGAAACTCTATCCTTTTCTTTTAGAGGAGCAAGCAGATCCACAGCTGCTAGTGACTCTGTTATTCCATTTTGCTTCCTTGGTATTGAAACAGATCTTTCTTCAGAACCTGAAGTTTTTGGAGTCAAGTTATTTGGAGATATCTTGGGCACTGGAGACATCCTCTGAGAATTTTCTTCAGCATCAATGCTGCTCTCTTCCACGCTGTCAAACCATGCCAGGCTGTTTGTATTTTTTTTATTACCACGTGCTGATTTGCACAAGGGTTCTAGATGAATATTCCCTTCACAGCTGCCTTCAAGCAAAGGTGTCTGTGGCCCGGAGTTATCCTCTTCTTGATTTAAAGGTTCTGACTGAGACCTTTGCTTTGACTGCCCAGATGCATCCTCATTCCAGCACTTTGTGGCTGTACTGAAATTTGTTTCTTCAGGCTGCTGCTGGCATGAATTTTCCTTTTGCAGTCTATACAATGAAAAAAAATTAAACAATAGTAAATTAATGTTCTTCCTTTTTCTTTCTTAATTGCATTAGTGATACATAATAAGCATGACTGGTGGAAAGCTACAAATAATGTAGGTCACAAAAGTGTATTATTTTCACATACAGCTCTGAAAGCTGGTGTTGCAATCTGTGAATTTTCAATTTAAGTGACAGAATTTAGTGTCCCCAGTATAAGACAGGCAGACGGGCAGAGAAAGCAATCACCTGAACTGCATTTCCTTGGGAAACCAAACAGAAAAAAAAAAAAAAAAACAACCTGAAACAAACAACCTTGCATTACTTATAATCATTGCTAGAGTTCCTTACAGATTTTACATATTCTGTAAGTCTACCTTCTAGAACAGGAATCTAATTAAATCACCCAGAGCCAGGTAGTGTCTCAAATGAGTTATTGGAATGGAAAGCCTAGGAACTACTTGGAATAGTGGGTTTTTTTGGGTTTCTGTCAAAATCACTATATACTCAACATGTCAAAAAAATGATAGAATGAAAGCATCTCAAAAAACTTATAAAAATTAATTATCACTGTCTGTGGACATCGATATTATCAGGGCCCTCCAAAACAACAGAGGTGCTCGAGTGAGAGCTCCCTCCAATCTCAGAATAGCTGACGTTCTGTCTATTCTACCTAAACACAAATCTTCCAAGGCAGACAGCATTCTGTTTTTTTTCCTAAACAGTGATACAAACCAGAGTGAAAAGGAACCACTTTCCAAAAGCGACTGCATTCATCTAGAAGAAATGATTCTTATGCATTATAAAGAGTTTCTCTGCTCTGGGAAAGAAATAACACTATACAGACATGTATAGACATGTTTAGAATAATTACTATAATTGTTTACTATCATGTTTATTCTTAATTTTTTAATGGAAGGTGGCAGAAATTATATGACTCATCAAGAAGGAATGAGATATATGATACATGCTTGTTTTATTGAAGTATAGTGTAGGGGAATGAATGGAACAAGTCTTCCAATACAGCATGGGTTGTTTTAAAGAGGACATTCATTTAGTATTCCCTAAGCTGCTTAAGAGAGGGAAGAAGAAATCAGCTTAATTTGCAGCAGAGGCCATTTGGTGGGATATTGGGCAAACCTTTATGAACATTGGGTGGAGCAATCATGGAACGGACTACAGAATGGCAACAGAAAATCCACATCATTAGAAGGCTTCAGAGCAGATAATGTGAGCTCCTGCCAGGAAGGTCAAACACAGACTTGATCCCCTCTTTTTATTTCATCTCCCATCCCATCCTACATTTCTATGACCCCTATGAATTACCCCTGTTTTAAAGCTAGCCTTTGTCTGTCTGTTGAAGATATTTCACTTTCATCTGTTTCTGTTGACTCTGTGGTTATTTAACACATCATTACTGTAAGTTACAAAATAAGTCTCAAAAACACTCGAAGGAAAAGTGAATTCTCACAGTTATTTTCATTTATTTCAACAACATTAATATTTTTTTCTTCCTTTAACGGGAAGAAAAAAGCAAGTTTTTTAAAGCCTAATCTCATTTCAGGAAGAAAACGTGTTTTTTGTTTTTTGTTTTTTTTTTTTAATTTTAGTTCCTTCCAGTTCTAGGGTTTTTCTCTCATGTTCAGTGCACTAAGTTTTCTATTAATAACAACAAATAGGTTTCCCAAAGATAATTGCAGTGAGCTGAAAACTAGAGATGTGACAGCAAAAATTCCAGTATGTAAAAAAGAAAAATCACCCAAAAGAAAAGAACTTTGATTCAGGCTTACATTTTCCATTAACAAAAGGGAAGGATCCTGACAAGCCCAATACAAAAGGTAGCTTAAAAAATTGTGAAACAGATCTGCTGCGTTTTACCAAACAAGTAGCAAAAAATTATAAAATTATTTGGTCAGCTACAGAATCTAGCATTTTGACTCTAAGAAGCACTTTTGAAACGTATCTGAGCATAATATTGAGATATAAGTTGGAAACTCATTAAAATATTTGTAAATTCTATAACCCAGAGGCAGAAATGATTTTGTGATGATCTCAGAGTGCAACTTTAAAACAATCTCCCTGATTATCCATTCCTGTAAAGAAAGACTCCCTTCCCAATGTCAGACTATTTTTAGACAGATATTATTGTGAAACAAATTCTGTTTCCCTTCTGAATTAGTTTGTTGCTTTGTGTATTATAACCTGTCAAGTCTCTGTAGCTCTTTGTGCAGAAGATCTTTCAGCTCCAGCCGCTCCAATATGATTTCACACTGTGTTCGGTATTGCTCCATTGGATTTTCTGGAAATGAGGTGTGTAAGGCATTGATGCCTCCAAGAAGTGCACCCCCCTGTGGCACCAAGGAGATTTAAAAACAGAACAAAACAAAACAAGAAAAAGAAAAAAGAAACTACCTTTATTATTAAGCACCAAATTTGAACAACAGAGAAGAGACTATGTTTTCTGAAATTCTCCCCTAGATATTTTAAAGCTTAAGGTAGAAAATATTTGCAAACTGTATCCACACAAATAATCCTATTAGAGCTGCTCACATGGTCAAAATTGCTCATGAACATAAAACAATTACATGATCAAGCCTGCAGTGTACTCATACTTGTTTATTCTTATTGACACATGGAATGAGAAGTCCACCTAAAGCTTGAGAACATCATGACTGAAAATGAAAATTAAGATTGAAGATATTTTCCAAATACTTTGTAAAAATTGTGCCCACGTGAGGAACTTTTTAAACTGAAGGTTCTGACTGCTAGAAGTTTCATTAGCTTTGCCTAATTTCTTAAATGAAAAGACCTGGATATTAAGACTTGTCAACACTGGGTAAATTAATGGGCAAAAGTATTTCTGAATAGCACTTTAAGAGCAACTTACTATTTGTGAATAATTCCAGTGAATTATAAGTGATTTTAATCTGGGACCGTTTTTGCTGTGCCTTGTAAAAAAGTAGTTTTTATTTGGAACAGAGCATCTGCACAGTGATATGTTCCACAACAAATAATCTAGAATAGCTCTGTAGGTAATTGCTCTTTGGAAAAAAACACCTCACACCACAAACCCTCTATTTTGCCACAAATTAGTTAGCATTTACCATTCCTGTCTAATCTAGAAAGCTCAATACAACCAATGAACAAGATGTGTATCAAGTGCCATGGGCACAATAGCAGAAGTCAAGAAAGTCTCTAGATCTAGAAATTGCTACCTATGGTATCACATGGATTACATGTCTTTAATTGTGGTTCTCCCATTTTGCAATGCTAAAATATTATATTTCAAAAATTACACTGAAAAACATCACTCTGTGGCTAATTAAAACTCTCTAAAAATACGACATGCTAAAATTAAGGCTGTCCATGCAACCTTTAATGCATCCCACTGAAGTTACCACTTGGGGGTTTTTTCAGCTCTAGAACAGAGGAGCAGCACCATCCCATCACTTCCCAAGGACTGTGTGAAGATAAGTGAATTGATATTTCTGAAATATTCAAGGCCACTGGAGATAAATTCCAAAGAAAAATACATCAAGAAATTGAGACTATTACGTTTAGAACATCAGGTAATAAACAAAATATTGAGCAAAACACTGTCAAAAGACAGTTGCTTTTGGACTGAGTACTGTCAGTTTGTGACCTAAGGATACAGTGTAAGAAAAGAGGACTACGTGGTTATATATCCTGAGCTGTACAGCCATGGGCTACAAAAATGTCTTGCCCTCACTGACATTTCAGTCCTTCACTTGGCCATCACAAGAAGCTTCATTTAAATACAGATACTGCATGTGAAATTCTAAGTGAATTTAAGATAATTGTGAAGTTTCATTCCTGTGCTGGTGCTCACATCTCTGAGATACCTGCCCCTCTGAGATTCTGAGATATCATTTTGAGTAGAGGAAGGAAACCATATGACAAAACCACTGCAAAATGAGGGCAGAGGATGTAAACCAGAAAGTATTACAGGGAAAGTTAGTGGAAAGGAAAGGTGTAAAATGCCTAGGGATGGAAATACAAATCATAAAGAGGAGTAAAAGGAGAGGGATTGGAAAGAGAATAAAACAAGGATGGAAACATGACCAACAGAAGGAGGGAGACAATGCTAGCAAGAGAAAATGAGGCAAAGAAAAGAACAAGCCAGAGGGGTTTGGGATATTTGGGATTTTTTCTCACAAAAACGACGTAGGAAAGAGAAATATAAAGGTGAATTAGAGGGTGAAACAAAACAAAAACTCCAGTGAAGTAGGTTGATGATGAAAATGGGATAGTCTTCCTTCCCAAAAGAGCTCAAAAGAAATACCCAGTCAGAGAAGAACTGTGAACTTTAATTTTATACTGAAAAGAACATGACTTATTGTAGAAGTTACAAAGACAGAGTCAAAGAGGGAATTGCTGAGCTAAAAGGTGGCAGCCAATCCTTCCAGAATGATACTGGCACTTCCTCATTTACAACCTTATTCTAGAGACTAACAATTAGGCAGGAAACACAGGATGTATCTGTAAAAAATGTTGTGGGGTTTTTTCCTAGAGAAGGAATCTGCATCTGAAAATAAACTTTTGCATGCTATTTCTATCTTTTTTTAATAAAACAAATAACTTGCTTCAAAAAGAAACTACTTCAGTGATTATTTATATTTTCCAGGAGGAAAGTAAAATCTGACCTTAAATAGCAAATCTCAAATGTGCATTTTCCTAGCAAAAATGAACACGTTTGCCTACTTGCTCATAACAAGCTAAGAGTGGAGCAAAGATGGTAAGCATATCAAGTACTCCCAGGTAATCTTCTGCAGTCATAATTCAGGGAAATTTCTCACTGACTCTTATTAGACAAAAAATTTGTTACACAATGTAGTGGGTTGACCCTGGCCAGGTCAGCCTGCAGCCCCTGAGGGCAAGACTGTATAAAAATGAAACAGTGAACCACACTTAAAACAATTCTTCTACATTTACTTGTGCTGATCAGGTAGAGAGACACACAGGGGACAATACACTTTCCTTATTATTATTATATACATACATTTCACTTTTTGATCTGTTACCAAAAAAACCCCAAAATTAGTATTTCAGAGTTCTTATATTCAAAACCATATTAATTTGAAACCACTGTCCCATCAATTTTCCATCTAGTTAATTACAGGTTTAATTACAGTTAAAGAAGACTAACATAGTCTCTTCTGCAGTTTCAACAGCTTCATATTTTAACTTTGATGCAGAGCTGTCATTGAAAAGCTGAGCTCTTCAAAACAGTGCAAGATGAATTGCAGCAGACAGCAAAATAATCTTTTCCTACTTAATAAGGTCAGGCCCCGTAGTATTTTTGAGATAAGTTCCATTTGCAGCGTTGTGCAATAGATTATCTGTGGCACAAACCGCAATTAGTCTCTCAACCCTAACTTAAAGGATAAGGGAGGTCACGAGTGCCTACCTGCCATATGTGACTTTGTGCATCTATCCTGAAGAGCTTTGTCTCCAAAAAAAGGAGCGTTTCTACTTCCACAAAGGTCTTTCAGGCCCATTGAACTAATAGGTGCTCTGTAAAACTGTTTTAATTTGAAAATATTCAAATCAACCTATACAGGAACACAGGAAATGCCGTTTTGGATCAGACCAGTCAGCTGAGTAGTGGAGTAGACCATCTCTGACAAAGCCAAAACCAAACACTTGGGATGTGCTAAAAACCCCCATGCATAAAACCTCGGATAATCTGCCTATGGCATTTTTTTCCTATTCCAAAGCATGAAGATTTATTTATCTTAAAAATATTCTGTCTGAAGTAATAGTGTCTATATTATTTTCCACATTTCTACTAAAAACCCCTTCTATCATATTCACATTTCTTTTACTAATTCTAAATGTGCTGCTTTTTCAGCATCCTAATAATAATATTACAGGAAATTAAAATCTAACTTTTCACATTTTTCCAATGTCTTTTTGCTTAGAAACATTACATAAATCCATGTTATATTTGGAATGCACGATTTTCAGTCCAACCAAAGTTTTTGAATTTTAAGGTTTCTAAGAATAAAATTAGTTTTCCAAATGTTCTGAGTTTTACTATTACTACCAACATAGTTTAAAATTATTTAATGGCAAAATAAATTGTAGGTCTAAGGAACTGTTTGAACTCACTCCAAAGAATGATTTGGTTCTCTTACACCTAATTAATGAGTGACTGTATAACATCATGGAAGAAAAACCTGTCAGAGGCTATTAAACAGTGATATACACATAATTTCTGCCTCAAAATATCTTTAAAATGTAGACTACCGAAAGCCAATAGTATGCCAAAACTTCACTTAGACTGCAAAGTCTATAAAAAAGGGTAGCAGGCCCTTATCCTAGTCCAGATTTTTCAGTATAATCTCTGTTTAAGGATTTTAACAATCAAGATGGAGTAAAAAGGACTTGTCAAGGTCTCTGATTACCAACTTTGCATGAATCTATAAAATGCTTTCCAAGGAGAAGAAGGGAGCTGACACATGTCTACACGTAAAACTGAATCCCTTAAATGTGGTCTTGCAGCAATGGCAATGTCTGCAAGAAATCTTACCTGCATAGATGATTCCATCACTGACACTACAGTTACAGCATCTTCCACAGTCACAGTATCCCTAAACATCAACCGGGCATGAGCTGTCAAACATAAATGGGTGCAAGTGTTACCGAAGTCAAAAAGCAATTTTTTTGTTTTTTCACTAGGAAGAAAAAGGTATTTCTTCAAATTTCTTCAGCCCTCAAACACGCTTGATAGGCATAACTTACAAATAAATAAAATGATTTTGATTTCAATGCCAATTGCAACAGAAACTGGAAGGATTAGTTTTTCTAGTGAACAATGTGGTGTTCAAATTGCAGTTACAGTGACACAATAAAGATGCTTAAAATTCTACAGTTAAAAAATGTAAAATGCTGGATATCACAACAAAGAGTGTAATATGAAACACCCTTATCTACATAGGCACATGTCATCACCATAGAGTAAAAAATAAGGTCTAATTTTCATCATAGGTCAGAAAAAAATTTACTCCTCTACCTGGTCTGTGTCAGAGATTTGGTATTATTTAAAATGCTTTTCTCTACAATAGCTTTATTTTTTTCTTCCTTCTCTTTCTTCAGTCAGCAAAATAAAAGTGATTTTTGTGAACAGATATATGCAAATAATTTACCACATGAAGCCTTTTTCCTAATTGGCCATGGAAGCACACTCAGTTCTTATTCAGTAATGGAAAGACAGGTTAGTTTATGCCATCTAAATAATACTTTGAAAGAACAAAGTCCTACTAAAAGCCCCAATCTCATGAACTGACAAGAAGGGAAGAAACACTGAATGGGAAAATTTCATGTGAGTCTCAAAAAGTTAGGAATGTCTTTCACTTAAATGGAGACTGTCTTTCCCTCAAAATAGAGAAAAAAACATAAACATCTAAAGTAGGAGGTACCATTTATGCTTGCCATACACTGCCATTTATGCTTCCTATATAAAACACTGTACATTCTTTTAAATTCATCCTGAAAATGACTGATATGTCATTTCATAAAATAAAGCCATGTTAAGACAGAGACATACTGCTTCCTTTGGGTTTTTTCTTATAAATGAAATATGACATGAAGTCAGAATTGGAAAATTTTAAAAATATGGGCTTGATTACTAATACTTCAGGAAACAAAAAAATATATTCTCTTTTATGTGATATTAATTTTAGGATTATTAATACTTAAGAAAAAATATGCTTATTTTCTTATATTGATTTCAGAGTAGAAGCAAATATTTAACTCAAATGGAGCCAAGTAAATCCTGAGATTGCTTTTCATAATTTCTGAGATTTTTCTCTTGAATGTGACTCCTTCCAGGGGTTTTAGTATTTATTATATAAGTGTGAATGTCAAAATTAAAACTGGCTTTGACAGTCTAAATGTAACACTCTTTCTCACACTCAAAAATCTCCAGCCCCGAGGCTCTTTAGATGAGAAGGATAAAACAATACAAGAATCACCTCTCCCTACCTCCACGGAAAAGCTGCTACTCTGCTTACTGGCTATAATTATACTGTGCTATTCATTTCATAAAGGTTAATTGTTAGCCTAAAAATAAAGATGCCAGGGCTTTACCTTCTGCAAGGCGTATCAGACTCTCTAAGAGGCGGATGGTGGTGCGGGCAGCATTCCTGCAGTCACTCTGACGCTGCATTTGATAGTAACGAACAAGGATCAGGTTGCTCTCATCAGACAGCTTTGGCTGTATGCTTTTTATAAGGCAGAAGTAGGTCTTCATCCTTTCCATGCTCCAGAGCTTTCCTGATTTGCTTGGGCAGCCTGCATTACAACACCCTTATCAGTAATTCTATAACAACAAGCTTCTTCCTAAGAACTCCTGTTAAACAGACAGGTGACTATGAAAGACACATTACCCTACTTTTGGGGCATCCTGGCTGTCTCTACACTAGTCTTCAAGGACTTGGTCAAATTCCAGTGCAGAATTTTACACACCAACCGATCCTCCCGTATCAAAATCCACTGTAAAAACTCCAGTAATTTCTACAGAACTGCTGTCAGCCTCACTGCCCACCAGATGGTACAGGCAGTGCCAAGTGCTTTGGAACTCCTTAAAATGAGAGATGCTACGTGAGTGTATGCACCTCCTCTGGCTGTTTTACCTACTCTGTTGGAACCAACAGTTACTTGCCATATTCTGAACATTTTTTGTAAGGAAATATTTTGGAAAGGGAAGGAAGCCAGCTGAAGAAGCTTCCTCTAACCACTTCTTCTGTAAAGGGGATCAAAGCCATGTTCCTTGATGAGGATGGGGAAGGGGCTGGTCAAAATCAAATCATACCGCCTTCCCTCATTCCAGAGCACAAAGCTCCACATGGGGAATGCTACTGCTCATTCTTTGAGCCCTGCAGCATACCCATCTCTGATCTGTTCTGCCTGAATTAAGTTTCCAATTAACAGCAAGTACAATTGCAAGGCGTACACAATCTGCAGATCAAACACCGTAAAGGTGTGAGATGGAAACAACCCACTTACTGAGCAGCCTGGGCTGAAATCTCTTATAAAGGATCCCAGAGTAAAAGTAGAGTGTTCTCAGCTCATCCCTCTAAATTAATTAGTGAGCTCTGTCTTATTCCTACATGAAGAACAACCATACAGCAGAAAAATTGTAAACTGTGATAAAAATGTAAACACTGATTAGTTTGAAAGATTCAAGAATTACAAACTAAAAAATGGAGGAAAATTTTAAAAAAACCCATCAAAACACAGAAAACAGAAACAAACAAGCAACAAAACCAGAAACCAACCAACCAAAAAACCCCAAAAACCAAAACCCAAACAAACAAACAAACCCGCAAAAACCAACCAAACAAAAAAAAGACCAAACTGTAAAAACCCCAAACCAACAAAACAGCTTATGATTTAAAAAGACTACTCTTACCTTTATTTTGCAAGATGAAGGATGAAATTATGTGGTCCCATTCCTCATTCTTTGTATCTAACAATACTAAGACCAGGTCAAATCTGCTCAACAGGGGACTGCCAAGAGCTATGTTGACAGAGACAGACTCATTGGGGTCATAATGGCCTTTAGGGTTTGTTGCTGCCAGGATAGTTGTCCTCGTGCTAAGCTTGCACACCAAGCTAGAGAAAGGTATGGTGAACATTATGGTTGAATTAAATTGGGTAGGGAAAAGGATTCCAAAGTGTTTAAAGACTTTTGTGGTTTTATCCTATAAAGAGCACACCTTATCTTGAAAGACCATAAGAGCTAAACAATGTACAAATTATTGTATTAATATTTATTATATGTATAGCATTTCTCAGTCAGAGAACAGCAACTAAACAGACAGTGATCTGGATACCACAAGTCACCAGCCAACATTGCCACAAATAATCTCTATATACAGCTAGATCCTTAAATAGTGGAAACAAACACTACTTTTCAGAAATAAATATAACATTGCAGGTCTGTACAATATACAAACACTTTTGAATGCTGGAAAGCAACACTTTAGCTTAATTCATCTTTTAAGAAAGCAAAATAAAATGTGTCATAAATGTATGTTTTATTCCTGTGTATAAACATGAATATGAATCCAAGTTAACAGTGATGGCAGCCATATCAACTGAAACAGCCATTTTCCTCTCTTAACCATGATATCCTAGCATGTGCTTGTAGATGTGGGGAGAGGTTATTTTTACTTTAGTAGTCCAAACACACTTCTTTTGGGTAAGGCAGCAGCAGAAGCATTCTAACTTTGGTTTGTCACTGAGCTATTTCTAGTCAGCTCCTGAGTAACTGCTGCCTCACGTCCAAAGTTCTTCTGTAACTGAGAGGAAGGACCACAGATCTTCCATTAGCTTATACCCAACAGGAAAAAACTTATTCTCCCATGCACCAAAATAAGACCTAAATTAACAAGGTGCTTAACCTATGTGTGCTAAGCTTCTACTCAAAAAATCCTGATTATATGTAGTCAATAAAAGTGAGCAACTGGGCATATAGGTGCATATATGTGCAAGTTAGCAAACTGTGTTTATCAAACTGGGTCTATCAAATCCAAACAACTGCAACAAGGAAGTCAGCTGAAATATGTCTCTGTCTTACTAAGGAGACAGGACCATATTGATTACAATTAGTTGTGCCCAGCTGACAAAGGCTGGTAATTACCCAGGTGAAAGCAACATGATTGTGAGATCAGCTCAGTTGGTAAGAGCATGGTGCTAAAAACACCAAAGTTATGGGTTTAATCTCCATATAGGCCAGTCACTTAAGAATTAGATTTGACCATCTTTGTGGGTTCCTTTCAACTCAGAATATTCTGTGATTATTTGTCCACTGTTTGACAAAGAGGATGGAGATGCTCAGAAGAAGGGAAGGACATGATCAGTAAGAGGAGCCAAGATGTGACTGGAGCAAGAGCTGAGTGGAAGGTGACAAGAAGTAATGTGGAAAGGGTGATGCCTTTTGAGTAGCACAGATGTCAGAAATACCAGCCAGGAAATAATTTGGGCCTGAATAAGAGCTGCATATGACTGACAAATTGACATATGAGCTCAAAGATCCAAGTGGTGGGTGGGGGTAGTGGGGGGAATAGCAGATTTGAACACATACTACTTTGAAAAAAGAAAGGGAGGAACTTAAAGTAAGCAGGAATTTATATTTATACCACACCCAACATATAAAATCCAGCAGCCTGGAAATCTCTTGGAAAATACAGCAGCCTGGAAATCTCTTGATGTGCTTTGGTTACCAAGCAATATTACTGGACTTTACAGGACAAAAGGACATAGCCTCAAGCTGTGCCAAGAGAGGTTTAGGTTGGACATCAGGAAGAATTTCTTCACTGAAAGGGTGGTCAGGCATTGGAATAGGCTGCCCAGGGAAGTGGTGGAGTCACCATCCATGAAGGTGTTCAAGAATTGACTGGACATGGCACTTAGTGCCATGGTCTAGTTGACAAGGTGGTGATCAGTCATAAGCTGGACTTGATGATCTTTGAGGTGGTTTCCAAACTTTATGATTCTGTGATTTTGTGGATTTGGAAAATTGAAGCCCCACTTTCTGAGCTGCAACAAAAAAAGTCACAAAGCTCCTCATTTCACACAGGATTATTATGGCCACTTGCAGCAAAGGACAAGAAAAAGGATGCCAAGTCTTTGTAGGAAAGTGCCCTGGCCCATAACAGTAGATTGAAAGCCCAGCAGTGAAGAGGGTATGTATTTATTCTGATTGCTTGCAGCCTCTGGTCCAGTGCACTGTCTTTTGAAATGCTAACTCATCTAGTTTAGGAACACTGCTGAGAACAAAACTATTACATACAATGAGGAAAAGAGATATATTTAATCAGCACCCCTCTAACATGTAAGTATAAGAGAAAAATCTCATGCACTTTTCTCACATATGCTAACACACCACTTACCCTGCCTTTGCAACACTGATGGTTTGTTGCTCCATTGCCTCGTGGATACTGGTTCTGTCATGTTCTTTGATACTGTTGAACTCATCAATACAACAAAGGCCTCCATCTGCAAGCACTAGGGCTCCAGCTTCCAAATTCCACTCCCCAAATTCCTTCACAGCAGTCACTGTCAAACCTGAAGGATCAAATACTTCAGTCAGTCTCTTCCTTAAAATGCAGGAGTGAACTTGAGTGAAAGAAAGGGACTCAGCACAGTGGCTTGAGCCATGGACAGAGGGCAAATCAGCAGGGAAACTCCATCATGTACTTCTACCACGTAACTTAACTCACTTTACAGCTACCAGCAGTCAATCTCACTAGTATTGAGGTAGGTTAGCCTGGAGCTGTGGAGCAGATTCTGTTAAGCTTCCCATGTTTGGATTGTGACTTGATTTAGGATTTTGTTAAATGAACAAAAGGGATTAGGGTATGAAGACTAGATCTGGCAGATCATACTGAAAACCGGGGCAAAGGCAAGGGTTGCAAAATTATGGAATGGACCCATTTAGGTCCTTCTCCTCATCAGCTACCAAAACGGACAGAAATTTTTGAGCTGCAAAACAAAGTTTGAAAAAAGATATTTAAATTGTCATTTAACTCATGGCACCAGAAAGTAGAGTCAAATTCTTCCCTTAAACTAATGAAATTAAATTTCTTTATGAGTTTTTGGTTTGCTCTAAGCATTAAGCAAAAATGAAAATCCAAAGATGACAAAGGATGAAATGGGGGAAGGAAAAAAAGTTTTCCAGTAAATCTACACATGATACAACATTGGGAGGATGGCAAGTCAAAACCCCTGCACAACTGTGGAAATGGCCACTCATTAGCAAGTATGTGCAGCTCCCTCCAATCCTTCTATTCCCTATTTCCCAGCTTCTTCTCTATCTTTAGCCCTTCTTTTTCACTCCAGTGTTCAGCTCAAAATATCCTAGTAGTTGACAAGCTGAAATCTCCTGGAATTCTATGGCAAAACCTGCACAAGAATCCCCCCTGCCTCACCATTTGGTTCAAGGCTGCAAAGACCTCATCACAATGCAGCCCACCACAGTACTTATTTGTTTGCAAATGACCAGCAAAAAGTTACTGGAATTAAATACTTCCTGATAACATAATATATACTTCAACTTGTAGTAAGGAATATGCTCCACCATGTCCAATCTTTCTGGGTTTTCCTGGACTGTGTGCTGAATAAGGTGGGCAGTCAATCATACAGAATTACAGAATTACAGAAGCACAGAGTACTAGGCAGGACTAGAGCCTGGCTACCCATTTATTTCTGAATTTTCTGTGGTGGGGGTACACAGCTCGAACCCCCGGAGCAATGGGCACTTCCTGCTCTCCCCCGAGCCGCGAGGGACGCCACTGGCACTGCAGTGCCGTGTCACCCTGCTCTGCGCTGTCCCCTGGCGTGGCAGCCATGAGATGGCCTCGCTGCAGGCTCCTGCTGCCACACAAGATGGCTGCTCCTGCTGCCACACAAGATGGCTTCCCCTGCTGCACAAGGGCCCTCTCACCGGCAATGCTGCTGCACAGACAAAATGTCCTGTAGCTCTTGAGGGTACCCAAGCCTTCTGCAAATAGAGGAAGGGGATGGCTTCCTGACAGTATGGCCGTGTGACAGGCACGCTTGGACCCCTGCAGAGCCCCTCCTGGGTGGCCTCTCCAGCAGCAGCACTCAGGGCCATGCAGACAGCCCGTCCCACTCAGGGCACTCAGCACCCCGCCAGCAAATCCTGCTTTGTTCAGGGTGCTCCCCAGCCAGCAAGGTGCTGTATCCCAGCAGGGATATCCCTTGCCACTGACTAAGAAGTTACTGCCATGGGCTGCAGGCTCGGGCTCATGAGCCTGGCACCACTGCCCAGCCCCACTGCCCTGAGCCAGCGGTGCTCCTGGCACCCAGGATCCCACCAGCACCCAGCACAATCAGCACAGAAACAGGGGGGGAAAAAAACCCCACCAAACAAAGCATAACAAAAACCCAAAGAGCTGAAATGGCCCCAAACTGAAAGTGCCCCTCGGCACATGGTGGAGCCCCACAGGCAAGATGGCTTAGCCTGGAAGTAAACCATGGCTTTCATTCTTCTTAGGGGACGCTGAAAGCTTAATGCACCTTCCTGCTTGACTAGACTAGTTCTGTGCATTCTGCCAGCAAAAGTGCTTGTTCTGGGAGGTGTTTCAACAATTTCATGATGAGTGCTGAACTGAGAGTAGTTTTTCACTCTTCCCAAGCAGCCAGCATTGCAGTTGCTGTTTATACAATACTGCACAATCTTAGCATATAAAAAAAACCACTTAGGATTCTTTTAAGCACTTCTGAATTTTCCCTTTTATAAATAAGGTTAAATAAAACTTTAAAATGAGCTCTAGTTGCAAGCAGTTTGTCTTGTTGAGATACAGTGCTTCTTTAACTTTTTGCCTGAAGTGAATGGACAAAAGATTATGTTTTCTCCCTGTTCTACCCACGGTTCTAATTTAGTTATGATATTTTGCCCTACTATTCTTCCAGCCTCAATTTTCAGCTTAGGGCACTTTCCAAGCTGGATGTGGTCTCACACTGTTTACAACTTGCAGCAGATGAACATTTTGAAAGGAAATTAATTTGTTCTTCAGCTCATATGATTCACAACTTTAAATGTAATACACTGTTAAAAGAAGCATCTTCTATATATGAATCTAAACCTGGTCAATTTTAATAGAAGTTATTGTGGTAGACAGGTTAAACCCAGTCCCATACGCTGTATGCCAGGAATTGAAATAAAGTCACATCCTAGAATTTATTTTTTTCTTTTAATTAAATCATTGCAAGGCAACAGCTTTTAAACTAACCTACAGATTCCCTCTTGATCAAGAATGGAGATCTGACAAGTTGTGTAATAAGATCTTTCCTCCTGATTTGCCACTTGCCTGGATTTAAATCTTTTTAATGCATACAGAAA
>VYXD01014867.1:1210932-1236272 GCA_013397195.1 Hylia prasina | reverse complement strand
TTTTTTCAAAACTATAATTTTTTTAAAACTAACATATTTTTCTCTGTGAAATAGTAAAATTCTTCTTGTAAACTGAGAGAAAAATCCATTGGATGAAAAAATCAGACAGAAACAGAGTATATCTTACTGTATAAGAACCCTGCTATTTTCCCAAACACTATAAATTCACTTAACTAATGGTAAACACATGCTAAAATATGAGCATTAAAAAACCCCAACGTGCTGATGAATACACTCCCTTATTTCTCATGGTTACTGTAACTGGTTTAAAATAATATGAACATTTGTGAGGAATCCTGATTAATCTTGTAAGTTCCAGGAAGGGTAGGTGTGTTTGTTGATTCTGGGCTTTTTTGTTTTGTTTTTTTCCTTAACAGACAGGCTTAAGGAATAGGATTAGACTGGAGGTTGCACCATTTATCAACCACATATATGCAAATCAGTGTTGAAACCTTTCTGTTTGGTTTTGGAGCCAAGCCTAATTTTTCCACACTACAAATAAAGCAGATGTGTTACAAATGCATCACTTATTAACAGTTATTCCATTTTCAAGCCATTATAGCTTATGGCATTAATTGGTCAGAAATAGGTGATCCTGTATTGCTCTCAGAGGGGCTACCTTGTGTTTGTATGTGGGAAAATCAGCTGGCATTTACATTTCTAATTTAAAAGATACACTGTTCTCAAGATTCCTTGTTGATGGTGATGGGAAGGAGCATGAAGCAGGTGCCTAAAAAAGGCATGTTTTGGCTGTATGATTGGGCAGGTCTCAAATTAAATTTACTGGTCTTGCAGTTTCTGTAGAATGGATTCAGCAGTTGTATCCTGGTTATAAATGACACTACAGCTAAATTAGGAGGAGATGTGTAGAGATTTTGCTTAGATGGGAGTAGGTCCTGTAAGAGATTCCTTCTGTTAAAATATCCTTTTGATTTGTTATAGAAGTACAGTTGGGTCTGAGTATATTATACTTGAAAGGCTCTGGATTTCATGTGAGGGTAGGCCTCAGCTCATGTGTAACAGGAGATCACCAAACCCAAAGTGCTGCAAGAAGCCTTTGCTGATGACTGAAGCAATTCTATTCACCAAGCTGAAGCAGCCTGGCATACAGAGAAAACAAGCAAGGGAAGGCAAGAATGGGGCAAAGCACAGAACTGCAGGAGGCATGTGATACAAAGAAAAGAGATTGTGTTTGTGGGGAATAGCATAAGGGAAGGACCTTTGCAGAGGAATATAAAATTTTCAGATAATCTGCTGTAGATATTTCTAGATCGGAAAATGGCTGAAATAGCAACTAAAATGGAGTACCACACAGATAGATTACCAAGGATGATAAAAATACCTTAAATGAAAAAAAGATGTGGATTGGGTTGGGAATTCAGCCTTACAGAAAGATAGACAATTATTGTGCTTTTCAGACTTAAAAAAGCAGCATTTTGTTTTAAAACTCCAAAACATTACCTTTAAAAGGGTTTCAATAGTAAAGGCCCACAGCTTGGCCTATTTGTTTCTAAATGCCAAAATATATGTAGCAAAGCCTGATTCCTTCTGGATTCTCTTGGGCATTTGTAATAAAATCACGGAAACTTCTTTCTGAGCATATAGGCACATAAATAATTTACTATCCTTAAGTGGGCACATAACCTTTGCTACCTACTCCACAGTAATAGCTATGTGAATAAATACCATGTGGAAAAGCAAGATAATTCAAGGCAACATACATATGGGCTGATTTCATAAAATTTTTTAAGTAATTTATAACATAATGGCATATCAAGACAGTGATTTTTATGCAAAAATTAATCTGCCTCTGCCCACCAAAATAACCATTTGCAGATAATTGCTTATTTATCATTTGGTCATACCAAGCTCTTTTTCCTCCACCTGCATATGATCTTTGGTCCCTGAGTGACTAAGAGATTTGACAACAACAGGAAGTTGAAAATTTGAGAAAACTATTTTACAGAGTCTTCAGTGTTGTCTTCATGCAGCAAAACAATGCTTGAGAGATAAGTAAGATTAGAACAGAGTATTTCCTTGGGTTCAGAACTGTGTCAGGATATTACAAGACAGAAGATGACAGTGGGAACCTGGAAAACTAAGCTCCTACATTAGAATGTGAGTTGAGTTTAATGGGGAGTTAAATGGAACACCGTCACTGTGTTGCCTATTACTGTGGAATTTAAAGTGACCAGATAGTTCTGGGCACTGTTAGAAGAAGACTACTGAACTAAAGTAATGATTTCATCGGTATTGGCAGTTCTTGTGATTTCCTCAAGCTTCTGCATTTTTTCTGTTCCTTGGCCATCTTTTGCATTCCTTTGTGCTAGTTGTAAAGCCATTCAGTCGTTTCCATTTCCTTCAGGGCTGGAGGAAGATGAGTTCTACCTGATTCCCTGGTTTCTTCTCCTCCCTCTGGTATATTTCTACCTGAGAGGTCTGACTCATCTAATTCTTCTGCAAAGTGCCTACAACTTCTCACAAAAAAGCTAGCCTCGTTTGAAGGCTTAGAATTAAAGTGGCAAAGAGTAGAAGCCAGTGCTGCATGAGCAGCAGCTCCCAAATGTCACCATGCTGGAGCATAGAAATACTATAGAAAAGCAGAGATGAGAGAGACAACAGGAATGAATTCCATTCATCCTCTGTCATTAGGCAAGGTTTGTTACACCCAAACCATCTGAACGCACATTACTAATACCAATGTGTTCTTACAGCATGGGTGTGTTCATTGTTGACTTCAGATCTTCAGGTGGAATTGTAAATATGAAGCTGTTTTACTGTGCCTGGATTGCTGTTACTTTAAATCCTGCAGCAGCATCAGGCATCACCTTTTATCAATAGATGTGGTAGTTAGGAGGCATTTTAAGGGACTGATGTGAGCCACATTTTATGAGGCAAATTTTATTGATAAGTAACTGCAGGGCCGTGGTAAAAAAGGACGTTGAGGAAGATTGTGTCAGTTGCTTATTAATGAGGTTTGCATCCTGACTGAAAATGTTCGGGTGTCGAGAGGTGATGCATTTGACTGCATAAATTTTAACAAACATAGGTATTAGGAATGAAGCCAGAAGAAGTACTTCATTCCTTCCCTAGAAATCTGTGGAATAGCTCAGACTTTACCATAGCCCATCCCTTTTGTTGCTGAAGTATAATTTGCAGGCTGTAGTTTTAAGGATTTAGTCTTGTTAAGAGCACACATGCAGACCAATTCAACCTTGAGGGTGTTTGAGAAAATAATCGTGCTCTACTGAATTACCAGGATGGCCTGGAGAACTGTGGCACTATAGAACTGGAGTGATGTTGGTACCCCTGTCTGAACAGTGGCTCAGCTGAAATCATAGAAATCATATTTAAAAAGAGTTTTGGATCAAACCTGGCCAGTCGCCCATGAGAAATGTCAGCAAACAATCTTACTTTATTCCAATTCTGTCATTAGAGTATGGTGTTCTAAATCTAGGGTTGATGTTGTGAAAGCAGTATATTTTCTGGTTAACTTGTAGCTGCTGAAACATACTACTTGAGATTCCCTTGCTAGGTAGGCACGTGGTACCAATTTTAATTTATCTTTCCCTTTCACATTTAGGCTGATGCACCTAACCCAGGGCTTATTCCAGATGCAGATGCAGTAGGTGTTACAGTTGTGCTAATTACGTGCACTTACCGAGGTCAAGAATTTATTAGAGTCGGCTACTATGTAAACAATGAATACACTGAAACAGAACTGAGAGAGAATCCACCAGTAAAGCCAGATTTTTCTAAGGTAAGGCATGTTTTGTTTCAGTCATGTATCAGAGGTATGCTTATAGAAAGAGGTTTTTAAGAAACAAACTCAAACTCCACGTGATTTCATAAAGTGCATGGAATGAGGCATGAAATAATGGAAAATACCTGGGGGGACAAAACTACAAGTGCCATGTAGTTGTTATAAATTTAGGTATTACTGAGAAACCATCAAATATTTCTACCATCTTGAAGACTTGGCTGTACTTTCACACTGACTGTGAAATAAACCATTGGATTTATTTCCACCTGCACCACTGTTTACAAAGTGGCTCTGTTCTTCAGAAAAACAGAATAATGTTTTTTCTAGGTCCATCATCCTGAAACTAAGTTGTAGATACTCATTTAGTACAGTTGTTACTCAGCTGTTCTAGTGTCAGAGCTAGAGTTTCTGCAAAACTTAAACAAACTGTGGAACAAATTAGGTGTAAAATGAGAGAACATGGGTAGCCTGGTTGGATGATTATCTGATAACTGTCTAATTTGACAAAGGAAGTATACAGATAAAGCTATAAAAACATATATCCTTTGTGCCAACAATTACTTAAACACTAGAATTAAAAGATAAAATGAAATGTATGTTTTTCTATGCTTAACTTAATTTTCAGTGATCAGATAAGAAGTTAGTTCTCAAAATTGCAGTAAAGTTTGAGTTATTATAAATTCTTAAAACTTTGGGTATGTTCCTTTCTTCTTTATTTCTTTAATTTAAACATAACTTGTTTTGTTGGTTGCCAATGCCAAAATGGTGACTCCCTTTAAGCACTTGAAATTTAAATGCCTAGAACTACTTATTCTAGTAGTCTTCATTCTCTGTTTATATAAAAGCCAGCTTTGCTGCTATGGAAAAGAACAGCAAAAGCTGTCATGTATTTGTATACAGAGTCCTTAATGTGACTTGGGGACAAAATGGACAAGTAGAAGGTTATTAAAGTGACTGATTAATTATTGGATAATAACTTCTACAAGGTTCTAAAAAAGAAATGGTCTTTTTAGTTTGCATAAGGGGTCAGGAAATACTTAATGAGAGTACACTTTCTTGGAGAATAAAATTGACAAAGCAAGGCTTTCCTGTGATCCGTCTTAAATGTCATAGTGAGTGTCCAGTGGCACTAAGTTGCCATCCTCCAGGTAACTATATGTAATCTTTCACCCCTTTTCAAAATAAAGAGAAAATCAGCTTCTTTTTTTTCTGCATACATAAACAAATGCAACATGTTTTTAAAGATAAATGAAGGCTAGCCATGAGAATAAGATAGATGACCAATCATGTCCCCTGCCACAGTGTTAGTATCTTCCAAATATAAATGTTTTTATTTTAAAACTTAAGTAGATAAATCCTCTTAGTGAAATCAATCTAAAGTTTGTTAGTCTAAGGTTAAGGTTCTACCTTTAAATGAAGATGAGAAGCTGATGGAATTGATACATCTTGCAAATACCATAAAGTTGATGCAAAATTTGATGAAGTCCTGTGGTTTTCAAAATCCTTGTGGGGGTAGAAGTTATTTGCTTTACTAAAAAAAAAAGTAAAAGCTGGATAAAATAATAAACACTTGCACTTTACTTGTGGATCTCTTTCAGAACCTTGATCTTGCAGAACAGTTAAAATACTCTGTTGAGAAAGTGGTTGTTTTGCTGGGTAGAGTATTAGGGAAAATGAAAAAGTGGTGTACTGTAGGCAGATTTCTGATCCATAGGTAGTAGCTATGGATTGCCTTTTTAAACAAACTGTTGTATGCAAACAAGACTATAGGGACTAAAAGGAAAAAATCTATATGCATATTAACTCCAGTTTGAGAAGTACACATTACAATCCATATATTTTCTTCTTTCCCAGCTTCAGAGGAATATTTTGGCATCTAATCCCAGAGTCACAAGATTCCACATTAATTGGGAGGACAACACTGAAAAACTGGAAGATGCAGAGAGCAGTAACCCAAATCTACAGTCCTTGCTTTCCACAGATGCATTACCTTCAGCATCAAAGGGGTGGTCAACATCAGAAAATTCACTAAATGTTATGTTAGAATCTCATATGGACTGCATGTGACTAACCACCATCCTTTTGGTACTGTATATGTGTTAAACTGTAAAAACAACCAGAACTATTTCCCTCAAATTCCTTAAGTACATAGTTGAAGCAATGTGAAGAACTTGTTTTAAAACATCCTGTAGAAAGTTTATAAAAAAAAACAAAAACAAAAAACCCAACAAACAAACAATATTTGAGCAGATTGTGAAATATAAATACAACTATTTTTAAGTAATTGCCTTTTTTTTCTAATGTGTTATTCTATGTGGTCTAAACCAAACCTGATTAAAGTATATGTATTCTCTCCCCTCCCCCCTTACTTTGTAAGCACTATTAAAACCTAAAAAAAGTTTGTAAGTTAAAACATTCAGGCAAAATGAAGGAATAATGCCATGTCCTCATCTCTGCTATCCAGATTGCCAAATACAAAGTGCCCTTTAATAGCATCTTAAGAACAAAACTGTCATTAGATGAAGTGCAAAGAAAAAAAGTATCTCTTAATAACAAAGTCCAAAAATGTCCTTTTGCTCTGAAAGCAGACACACAGTATAATTTTAGGTGCAAGCTTCTTTTCAAGGCACATACTTGTTACTTAAACCCTGCAATTTGAGATTTACCATCTGCTATCTTGGATTTTAGGACTTTTTTTTTTTTTTTTCTGCAATCTCCTGCTGCTGTTTAGTCAAACTGTGATTTTGTTCAGGACAGTTTCATGTGGATTGGGGTGGGTGCCTCAGGAAAGAACCCTTTTTCAGCCACCCTAATAGCATGCACAAGTGGTTGGAAGGATGCAAGCAATTACTAGAAGATTCTAAGCCTGAAAAGCAGTAGTGTGAATATCCCAAATATGCTCTTCTGCAAGATTATTGTGGATCACTACTGCTTAGTATGTTTATTTTCAGGCATGCTGTATTGTAGTTTTTTCAGTAGCAGTAAGGAGTTCGGGTGTTTTCTTTCATTTTTTTGAAACACTTGGAATTTTAAATTTCTCTGTATTCTCTCTAGCCTTTAAGGCAATGCTAATCACTGGTATAAACCCTGTTGTGGCAGGCATGACACACTCAAGAATACATTACTTGCCCTGAAGCTCTTGCAGGGAGACATCCCTATTACCTGAGGCATCCTTGAAAATAAAAGGCACTAAGCAGTAACCTGTAAAGACTTAAGATATTATTGTGACATTTAAGTATTTAGTTACTCCTTCCAATCCTCATTACCCTTATTTACATTTACTGTGCCTCTATGTGCATTTAAATTGTAATCTGTCATGCCAGATTACAGGAATATAGTTCTATTTACTAGTCACTGCCCAGATTATGAACCCTTGTAGGTTCTGGGTCCTTCAAAAAAAAGATAGATTTCATGATGAGTGATAGTGTAGTTCTGAATAGAAATAGAATGCTTTCTGTTTTCTTTCTGCATTCTCTAATGGGGATGAAGATGTTCCAAGATAGTGCTTCTGTCTTACCACATGAAATTGTCTAAATTTCAAATGTGTTTTTTTTGAACTGGAAAGGAATGACTCAATCTGAATGTTTTTCTTGTATGGCAACTCAGCAGTACTCATCTAGGGTAGATGAATGAAGTCATGAACTCCATTAATATTTGGAGGCCTAGTTCTAATATGTGCTCTTAACAACCTCTCTCTGATTGTTTAAAGTGATAACCAGAAATCCAAAAATATTAACACTCATTGCTATGACTTAACACAAAGAACTGGTTCCCTAAGCTAGCAATTATTTCACTTGAAGGCTGAAATTGTGTGAACTTTATCCCTGATTTTCAATGCATCTTTTAGGTCTGCAGTGACATTTTGAGATTTTTCATGCACTTTATGTTCTATTTGTAAGTCTGTTTAAGGTATCTCATAAATGTAAGCATGTAAATAACTTAGTTATCTGCTGAAGGATTGACAGGCTTCTGAAGTCTGCCTTGAATTAAGGCTACTGTAGTAGTATCTCAAACTCTTACCTCTATTGAATATTCAAATGCAAACATGATCCAAGTACAAGCTGTAACCAGAATCCATCCACTGGTAGCATGAAGGCTTTTTAGAAGCACATGTCACAAAGTGATGGAAGCAAACCATTATTGCTGCCATTGTAAAACCAACTACAAAATTCTGTCAGCAAAATGATGTCACCCAGCAAACCAATTAATTTAGAGGAATAGAAAAGTGAAGCTCTGTTGTCAGTGGGAAAAGTCATCTGTGCATGAGAACTTGGGTGCAATAAACTTGAGGTTCGACTGTGGCAGGATGCTGCAGCAGAGTTTGGCACCCTCACCTGACACACTCATGCTGCCTGGATAGAGCTGACTCACCAGGAGCAGGACAAAGAATGCTGTGCTTGGTGAAAATTGGAGATGAACAACCCTACCTCATGATCTTTGCAAGATAAAGGGCATTTCTATGCTTTTTGAGAGGCTGGGTGCGTCAGGTCTTTGCAACTTTGTCTAGATCTTAGCAATCCATACATCCCGCCTTCTTAGTACCACATTTTCTGACGTTCCAGTGGCATAGAATTTGAGGCACCAACTTCCAGTCCCCCAGAGACTTCAGGCACTATCACGGCACAAACTTGGTGGTATTAAAAGACAGAATGCAAGTTGGGCATCTGTAAAGACTTGGCCCTGATCTCTGAATGTTTTAGGTCTGTGCAGATGACGCAGACAACCAGTACTGACATCACAGCATTACAAGGTTGTAGCATTTATTCACCTTGCCACAAACCTTTACTTGCAGAGGCCATCAAGATGCAAAGGAATCCTACAGATTCTGCTGACAGGACTGGTGATGTACCTCACTGTGTTTTCATCTCAGGCAGACCATTAGAAGACTGTCATAATGCTTATCAGGGGTTATTTGTGTACAAAGAAGTATGCGGATCAGACAAGGTAAGATGGATGAAAAATGTGTGGTTTTTATGTCTAGCTTGAAAAAATGTCCCTCAGCTTACAGTCACTGATTTATTCAGGCATTACCTTCAATCTGAATTACTATGACACTTAAATTTGAAGGAGGCAAAGTGGTTTCAGCTCCATCAAAATGGATACTAGTGAAATTTAATCTTTCCAATGGCTTTACAAAGCTCCACTGAAAAAGCAAACCCCTACTACCAATCTTCAACAATGAAGCAACTTGAAACTTTGCTACAATAACCACAATAACTCAGTTTATGGTTTACCAGACACTCTGTATTCTTGAGATGGGAGTGACAAAGTCACAAAGAAATGTTATGATCTGACAGTACATTATTTTCATTGGAGTGCCTCAGCTGCTGGTTTTCTGGAAGTCAGCTCAGACTGAAAGGTAACCACTTGCAGCTAGACTGATTGTCCACTGACATCTGAAAATGCTGGTAGGAAGGAAAAAGGAAAAACCCCGAACGTCGTGCTATGCATGTATACTCCTAGCAAATCCTCATTTATCAAAGACAGAAAAGGGCAAAGTTAACTAAATCTTCTGGCTTCAGTCTGGACAGCTGCAGATCCTTCACATACCTAACTACCCTACTCCTTAGCCATAGCACAGTGGTCTGTGAGAATTCAGATTATCTCATTTATTTTGAGAGCCACAGAAGTTTTGGTCAGGAGATGATGGGTTAATTTTTGCTGTGGTTGCTGGCTGGGGGACTCTGCTCAGTGCCAGCCAGGAAGATGCAGCAAAACTGACAACCATGTGTAAGGGCTGGCAGTGTGTGTGGAAGTCTTCTTTCTAGGCCCTTCCATTTCTGTTTCCAGTTACAGTTCTGCTTCTTAAAAGCTGGTCTTGTACTGTGATATGAGAGCAGGGCTGGAGAAGATGGATGGAGGGCTTTTTCCTTGATTTTTGGTCTAGGCAAAAATGATGTAAGGAAGAGCCAGCTGGAGGCCAACTAGGAAGGCTTTCTTAAAGGCAAACCCAAGGCTTCTACATGGAACTTTGGGGGTCATTTCAGGAGGAGATAGAGGGAGGATACACTTAAACATTTCCAGCTTTAGGTAATGCAGTGTTGGGGGCATGGCTGGGTACTCGTCCAAGGTGTGTGACTGCAGACTAGAGGAAGTCCAAGGAAAGTGTGTGTGCAACACCAGATGCAAGAGACAACAGCTGCATGTTACCAGTAGTGTGAAGAACTGGCTGAACTGAAGTGGCACAAACCTCCCCTGGACCATGAGATAAGCAGGCCAGCCTTTCAAAATAAGGGTATCCTCCAGTTTGTCCTTCCTCACTAGTAGGGTGGGGCAGACCTACACTTAAACAAACTGGAAAGAAGGAGGGACTTCACAGTATGGTAAAGGAAATGCTGAAGACATGCGTTACCCATCCAAAAATCAACTGCTTAAAATGCCTACCATTTAAGCAGCAGGATGAAAAAGTCTGATGAAGGCTGTCCTGGAGGTGTTAGAAGTATGTAAGACCTGAAACCTTCAAGCAACATGACAAGATATTGTCCCTGCAGTTCTTCCCATCCAACCTAACTACGGGCCTAACTATATGAAGATGTTTCAAAAAGCAGAATTTTTGGAGACAGGTATCTCTTTGTCTAAATAATTGCTGTCATGCAGCAGTCAAGGTAAGCTCTGTCAGGATAAAGCCATTTGGGAACAGCATTATTGAGAAGAAATTAAGGGAACTAAAGAGATGGGGCATTATTACAGATGGGGCGTGTCTGACAATATTTGATCACAGCTTCAGATTTTATTCCTTCAACAAGTTTAGTAGACTTCCTATAGAGCTAAGGCCTTTCCAACTTGAGGCCCAGCTGTTAAAGGAACAGCCAGTGAAGCAATGCTCTCAAGAAAATATTTTCAGGTTACATACTGATAGAAAATACTTCATGTACAATTTTAAGTATTCAGGAAAACGATCCCATGGTAGAAGTGATTAGAGAAAAGTGACCTAAAGGCTGCATCTGTATTAATAACTTTATCAGGGACAGTGTATGAATCTGTGGTGGAAAATGGTTTCCTGGGACTACCTTGGCTTATATGAACTGGGGAAGGCACAGGGACAGTTTGGAGATCTACACAGAGGGAAAGGTATCTCCAGTTTCAGAGTCTTGCATACCTCAGGATACTGACACCATGTACTCTATTTATAACCACAGCTGGATGGCTCATGTTAGTGGCTTTGGATTGGATTCTAATGGATCAGAAGAGAGACAGCTGTTAGCACCTGAAACCTGCCTAGCAGGGGAAAGCTTACTATGAAAGAAGAAAAGAGGTGGTTTCCCTTGAGTCGGTTCCCTTCAATGAAAATAAAGGGAATCAGTAGCAAACTGCTGTTGGCATGATATGGACAGTGTTAGACATGGCAAAATACCAGCAAAAAGGCAGTACTTGCAAGGCTCTGCAGAGGCTCTAAGAGGAGAGGCCAGAAGGGTGCATGTCACGCAGCTCAGAAAGGCATGTTATACCGAACTGGAGAGCTGGAAAAACAGCTGATAGTTTTCCCAGATTTTTAGACAAGCTGTTCTAAATACAGTTCACAAAATTCCTTAAGCAATCCATCTGCGGCGGGATGCGACACCAAACAAAATTTTCAGAAATGTGACCAGTCAATCATGCACTAGCAAGCAGCAGAATGATTCTGGCCTGGATGTCCATGAGCTCCAGACCTGCCAGCAGCTGGCATGCCTTGGTTCCTGTTGCACACCACTCGATCACTGCAAATCACAAGCTCCAGAGGTAAACGAAATATTTTCTTACAAGTGATTATCTCATCCAAATATACATAAGTGGTGCTGTGCCTCTGGGGACTGCAAAACAGTTTATTTAACTCAGTAGTAAGGTGAGAATCCCTGGAGAGATCTTGTTAAGCCTCCCTAAGTCTCCATCTTTATGGAAAACCGTGTATCAATTTCTAAAAATAAAAGGTAGCTGAATGACTCCCTGTGATTCTCAGATGAGAGACAAGTCAGAGAGAATGAACCAGGTCTGTAAAAAAACAGCAGTGTAGACAGAACGAAACAGTGGGACAGATGGTTCTCCCACCTTTCCTTTACAGATCACAAAGTCCTACAGTGAGTGGTCAAATAAATTTTTGCCATTGAGTTGCTGCATGTGGGCTGGTCTGCCTGCCAATTGTCATTAAAGAGATGTGGGAGGAACAAACCCTGGTTCCTCATTTAAGTCCTAAACTTGTAGAGAATTTGAAATAGAAAATTTCTGTTAAGTGTTTGCAAGAAAGGCAACTTAATAAAACAAGTAAGCTCAGAAACTTACTCGCTGAGTGGAGGTAAAGGTCTGATTTTTTTCAAAACAGAGAACAAATTATCTGTCACTTGTAAGGGCTATTTGCAGCAAGCAGGCAACTTGAGCCTGTGGGTGAGATGAAAAGATGAAGGTCTTCCAAACCTTCAGGTAGAAAGCAGGGGTTTCTCCTGGATCGTACTTTCTGAATCAGGTAAAACAGCACAGACGTTTAGAAAGTGCATGGGAAGGCAGGAACCTGACTGAAAGAGCAGAGGCCCCAACAACAAATTAAGCTGCAGGAGTTAGGTCGCTGTTTTCTGAAATTCTGCAAGCCAATTCCAGTCACATCTGTATGGGTTAATGGGCTGCAGCAGGCACATGATACTGCAGGGGCACAGAGTGTCATAGTGGATCTCAGAGAAGGTAATAACTAAGGTAGACCAAGAAAGAAAGAGAATTTTGGCACAAGGAGAATGTTAATGACCTAATACGCTGTCCTGGTACAAATAAATGCTCGTACAAAAAACCAAGTAAAACTGGTATGACACAGTTTGGGATGCAGAATTCTAATTCAGTGCTTGTTAAATAGCTTGTGTCCTAAAACAGTACCAGATGGGTAAAGGGAAACAAGATACGTCAGTGCACACAATTAAGGCTGTTGAGATACCAGCAGTTTTCTCTAAATGAGGGTCCCAGCTTTTAGGAGCTAGTCAGGATTTACCAGTCTCAGGTGTGTCTTTTGGCCTATATGGACTGTAATCCCAGAGCCAGCAATTAAATGCAATTCAGACTGCTTTTTATAAACAGTAAGCAACTAGATGAAAGTGAAACTTAGAGATTTAGTATTTTTACACTGGAGGGAAGAATGTGCATTAGGACTGTCCTCTCATGGGAAAGCAGAAACTGGTAATTCAGAGTGTTCAATTATGACAAGGAAAGTGAAGCACTTTAATCTCCAAACTAATTTGAAGCTTCTGCACAGAGAGCAAGTTGACAAAAATCAGTGTTAGGTACAGCTAGCTACAAGCAGATTCATAAGACACTCCTTGCACAGGAAAGGCACAGAAAATAGTAATTTGAACAACATCCTAACTCCTGGTCTAGAAATTAATACCTTAGTCCAGCAGTTCTAGACATGGAAAGGTTCCCTGAAATTAAGCTAGAGTTAGTAAGATTCCTTGCCAGGCACTCAAGTTTCACTTGTGATAAAGGTCCTGAAGAATTCTAAAGTAGAAATTTGGTGCTGCTGTCCGATTTTGGAAAAAGGGACTGAGAGAAGTTTTTTATAAATAAGGAATATTTAAGTGAAGTATAGATGATCTAAAGGCCCAAGACAATCCTTTCAAGAGATGAAACTTCATCTCCACACATCACTAGTGCACATATACCACAGTAAGCGTATGAACTGCAATATTTGTTTTGCGGGAAATGTCTTTGAACATAGCCATTGTGGCTGAGCTGGAAATCAGATCATGTGAAGGTGAAGCATGGGAGGGAGACATGGTGAAGAGGGCAACAGCAACTTCAGAGACTGAGAGCAACTGACACAAGAAATCACTACTTACAAAAATAGGCAAAGTCACATTGAAATACATCACAAAATTTCACTCCAGGTCACTGCAAGTCCCCTAACAAATCTGAAATTACCCAGACTGTTCTCTATTCTTAACACAGAACAAAAAGTTGAGAAAAGATTACGCTAAACCGTAATTTTCTCTGGCTTCTCTCCAGACCAATTTGTTAAGAGTTTGAATTGGAAGTCAGAGGCATGTGTGTTTCAGAACAAGTTCCCTGCACACAGGAGTGTATATATTCAACTTCATGTTCCACTTCCACAGCTATGGAAGACTCAGTATATACATAGCTGTGGAACTGGGGAAGATTAATCCTCTGGTTCTCCCATGTACCAATAATGCTCTTTCCCAGACATAAAATGATAAGCAGCACTTTTTGAGAAATATTCAAGTTACACATGCTAGCTGAGACACTGGGATGTGACCCTAATCATTTTGTGATTTTGAACATATAAGTAGTATATTCATTTCTTCAAATAAAATCATTGGCAGAGGTAATCTAATCCTGTACATTGTCCCCAGAGAAGTTTGTAAAGATGCCTGGCATTCAGAGCCAGCTGGGACATACCTAAATTTAACAAAAGGAAGAAGGAGAAAAAAAGAAAAAATAAGAAAAAAACCCACTTGCTCTCTGAAACCATCTTAAAACGATCTTCATGAGTAAGAAATAATTCCTCAACACAGGGGTGAATTTCCAGAAAGCAAACAGAAATCAAACTGGCACCCAGACAGAACACACAAAAGAGCAGAAGAGATGAGATTTATCTGTTCAGGAGAAACCAGATGATGCTAGCTCATCACACAGCTTGAGCTCTGGAAAGATGTCCTATTTGTCTTAGCTGGAAAATGCTAAAAATACAGGTCCAGATCACTCTCCACTAGCAAAGCACTGACAGGTGCCTCTGGATAAGGCTTGTAAGGTTCCCTGCTAGAAACTTACCACAGTCCTTCATGGATACAGACAAAGGGGCAGGACTGCAGAGAGTCAGATTGGGTCTCATATGCCTCCACAGCAGTTCTCTGCTTCAACTGTGCTCATAACAACCTGAGCATGTATGTTCACATACACAGAAGGCTTCTATATAAACATACTTGAGTGAAGAGATAACCTGTTACAGCTGAAGAGGCACATACCTGCACTTGTAGATCCAATTCCTGCTGTAAGCACAGAGCGTGGCATAATCTTAACTGCATACTTGAGGAACTGAGATTTCCCTGTACCTGGGTCTCCAACCAACAGAAGATGTGATTCACCTTGGGGGAAAACAGTGACGTAGGAGGAGACAGTTCATATACAGACAAACATTGACACAAAATGCTCAGATTAAATAATACTTGTCATATTCACCTAAAATTTAGCACTATATATACATTAAAATATGTAATTCTCCACTATTTATTTGGTGTGATGAATACATTGTTTAATAAAGTCATCTAGACACAAATATTTACAACAAAGTATTTGTGAAGTATTAGCAGATATTTGACACACTTCTCATAATGTAAGTTCTTACATTTTAGAATCCACCTTTCTCAGACTCAGCTCATTCTTGAATATGAAATACAAGGATACCAGGTTTTAGTTGCCATTCCACTAGTCAGTTATTTAAATTATTGCAAAATGGACTAATAAAATCAGCAGGCTGTTTTGCTTAATTAATTCTTTGCCAACAGTCACACAACTTTGTAATTTCATAACAATGAAATTACAGAAGTAAATAATTTGGCTGATACAATCTCAGTAAAGTGCTCTAAAATGTTTTTGTTGTTTTCCACAAAATACAGCTTCTATTCAAATATAAAGTCTATAATTTTATTTTGCTGTTTAGCTGTTGAAAATCCTGTCTTTGTATACAGAGACATACTTTTTAAAATTATTATGACCTACATAGATTATGACCTGTGTACCACCTGGCACATGGCATATTTGCCATCTAATAACAACAGAAGGAGAATCAGCAGGCAGGTAACTTGGAGTTACAAGACTAAGTGAGATGTGCTGACAATCACAGATGGAAAAGTGTGGCATTAAGAAGTAAAATGAATCCTTTAATTTTTCCTTTTAATGTACTATAGTGATCTGCATTAAGGAAACATTAAGATTCCATCCTTTGATGCCAAATACTGCTGGGAATATTCTACTAAAAATAACTCCAAAATGTCACTTATATAATAAAAAGTGAGATGTTTTAGATAAAACAGATGCCTTTAATATTCTACCTAATGGAAACCTGAAAGTCTGCTTCTATTGGGTTTTATTTGGGAAAAATTAAAATAAAAAGAAGAAGTCTAGACATCCACTTTAACTTGTCTGAGATTTTGGAAGAATAGTCACAATTGATTAAAATTTTTCTCACTCAAGAAAATGGGATGATTATGCTTCCAAGTTCTTACTGGTTTGAGTTTGGAAGGGTTGGGGGGGATTGGGTGAGGACAGGGATGGGAATGACTGTTACAAAGGATGTGATACTGTTGGAAACAATACAAACCTCTGGTTCGAGTTCCAGCAGCATCAGTCCTCTGCACACCACCAGCAAGCACCATGGCTACAGCCAGCTTCACCAGGTACAATCCAAAAACTTGAGGACATAAGCTAGCCAAAATTTCATTCCTCCCTAAAACAGGAACAAAAATGGAACTCAGCAGAGTTAAAACTTGGTTTCCTTCCCACAGACTCCCATGTACACTGACAAGTAATCTGGGCAAGAAGAGTAGGCTAGGAAGGAGATTTTTCGTTTTTTTTTCTCTGAATGGGCAGTTGTTTGATCCAAACTTCATTACAGAGAAGTTAGGTAAGTTACAATCACAAGCAGCAAAGCAAATCCTGTTGTAATTTAAGGAAGGTATGGTGTGGATAGCAAGATAAAAGGCACTAATGAAATGTCACCATGCAAATTCTTTTGTTCCACATTTACAAGTGCAGAAGCTATGAAACCTAGAAGTTTACAGATTTCAAAATGTCCCCTTGAAAACTGGTTTGTTGTACATTTAAGAAAACTAAGAAAACTTCTAATACTTATTTTGCCTTAAACCTGTGCACACAGTGTGCTCATTCCCTCCTTGTTACCTTCCTTCTCCTTTGATCCTTCTGTGTCACAGGTCCCTCCCCTCCTCCCTACGATAGTCTCTTTCCAGCAGCAGAATATTTCAATCTGCTCTGAAAATGCTGATGGTGTGGAAGATATGTAACAGGATTAAATCTGTCCTTTGAGATTCTGACACTACCAGCACATAAGGGGTCTCAGGTTATGTGCCATGTGTTACTTCCTTTGCTAGGGAATAAAAGAGAGTGACCCATTTTAATAGCTTAACTTCATGTTTTAAATCTAGATGCAAGTACATGGTATTGGCAAAATACTGGCACCTAATGGATGACTTAAGGCATATGTGTTTCATTTGGAGGTCTCCTGAAGGAATTAACACATCTTTGTCCATCCAAAAGTGAAATTTTAAGAACACTGTTCAGCCACGTACGGCTCAAGATTTAACTCCACAGTTAGGAGTTAGCATCATTAAGTGACTGACAGAAAATGCAGTAGCACCTATCATTATCTCTTGAAAAACAGTACAGGTACACACACATTCTGTGGCCTCAGACTCCTTAGTCAGATTTGACCTCTGCCCTCAATATCAACTCAGATTCAGACAAACAGCCTGAAACAGACATCTTGCGTAGTCAGGGTCCTTCTAATTTTCACGTCAACTTTCTTGTAGCCACTCCATATTTATTTATTCAGAATGGGTAATATTACATAAAATCACATTGCTCCCTGCAGGCTTCCAAAACTTGTCCTGAGAATGAAAGATTAAAAGGGACCTTCCAAGAGGATCCTAAGTTACTTTCTGAACAGTTCTAACAAGAGTGATAAGAAATATTCTTTCCAAACAGCAGAAGGAAGAAATGTTTTCATTCCAAACAGCAGGAAAGCAAGCGGGAAGCTAGCAATTAAATTGCTTTCCAGGAAATGCAGTTCTGAAGAATCTTTGACATTGACAGGATCTGCACTTCCTTATTGTGAGCAGGCCCATTTGAGGGAGGTTCCCACCTGCTTTTCCTCCTGTCTTTAAAGAAGAAAGACTAAACCTTTTCCAGCGTTTTACAAGGCACTGTCAGCCTAATAAAGTTCAGGGATGGAGACCCTAAAGAGTCCATTGAGCTTCTGCAGAGTTGAGGAGAAGACACTCAGATTATGGAGAGGGACAGAGTTCCAGACAGAACTTCTGGTAATTCCAAGGTGGTTGACTGTGGACCATGGTAAGTTTAGGGCCCAGCATACTGACTGTTCTGGAAGCCACTGTGAATTGGGAGGCTCCCCTGCACCTAACTCAAGGGCTTAGGCATCCAAGAGTTTCATTACAGATAGGATGTGCTAATCCCTATGGTAAAGATTCAGAGCTTAAGCTGGGATGCAGAGACAGTGTGTCAGTTCTCTTGCTCCAGAGGCAACAGCTGTGCTGACTAAAGGCAGATCTGGTCCACCCTGTTTCTTACAAGAAGCATGCTTCTTCTTTCTTGATTATAACAGACTTCTCTTTTTTTTTTCCTCTGATACTTACGTTCTTTGTCATTTCTTGTAATAAATGTTCCAAGGAAGACTTGAATAGAAAGCTCAAAGAATGGAGCTCATGCAGTAGGTTTGGTACTTCCTTTCACCCCCACCCAGTAATAATAAAGTAAAAATTTCACATTCTTGTAGTGGAAAAAATATATTCTTGATGAGATAGGATAATGGGGGGAAAATGTGTTCAGTCACTGTATTTTCACTCCTAATTTCATCTCTATACAATCAAGTGCCCTACTTAAAAGTTTTCAACTACTAACCTGCTAAGGGATCATTCCTATGCCTTTCCCAGAAGTCTTCAAATTCCTTGCGAACTTCCTCATCAATTACAACCCCTGCTAGCTGCTCATTGTTTACTTTAACATAGTTGGCTTTTAAAACAAGCTCCAAGTCACAGCGTGCACCCTCATGGAAAGGTTTCCACCTCTGCATTACCACTCCATACACTGTGATGTCATCTCCTAGAGGTAACAACAAAAAATTAGTAAAATAACAACATCTGACTTGAGACACGCAGACACTTCAGCTAGCTCTAATGCACAATAATGTGATCTAGATTCTGTGTTACAGTTAATAAGGTTAAAAAAATTGAACAACAAAAAGCAAAACTTCCTGCAGTAACTGGAAGTCTGAAAGCAACATAAGGTAGACTGCTTAAGTCTGTGGTAGGAATTTGTAATGTCTTCCCACCTCTATTTAAGGGAGGTGAAATCTTGAAGATATAGCTCTGCTTGCCTCCTCTTTTAGAAGAGAGGAATTCCTGGTAAACTGTAGAAGCCCTTTCAATTAGACTGATTATACAAAAAAAAAATTAGTCAAAACTTATTTAGCTTCTGGTAACTTTTGTGATGAACCACAGAATCACTTGTTTAACATTCTGAGTAGAGTGTTCTTCTGAGAAAGTACAACCACAGATTAATTTCTTGTGGAAATGTGCCTATCTGAGTATTTTTAGTCTATTCTTCATTCATACTCCTGCCAATTAGCTTCTTCTTTGAATGCCAAGTAGCTTTTTCCTTTTTTTCCTTAGATAGGAGGTCAGGTTTCCTGGCTCTCCAAACCTATGGAGGGGCACCTCACACTGTGTAACCCAATCTCCTGGGGGGGTCTGGTGTTCTACGCTAACAAGATTTAATGTACTTTCTGTATGTCACAACACATTACTTATTGGAACTGATCTGTCAAACAGTCAAGATGTAACCTGGGGGTGCATGACATTTTCTAGAATGATCATCAGCTGCCACACCAACATTCAGCCTGAAACAGCAACGTGACAGATGAACACACCTCACTGGAAGAGCCCCCAGCACTGACAGCCACTTGACAGAGATTCATCTCAAATGGAAAACTAAAAGTGCTTGTGGGTACAAACATAGGTAATTCATGCTACATCCTCACCAGACTTGCAACTGTCCACCAGATCATCTTCCAGAACAACCACCATGCAACGAGGGATGCTTCCAACAGACAGCCTCTGAACCTAGGTGATGGGAAGGAAAAGCACTTCTTAAGAACTGCATCTTTCAAAAGCCTTTAATTTACAGCTGCTCTGGCCTATGGTCCTTTCCTGGAACTGAGGTCAGTTTTTGCTTTTTATCACAAAATTTACAGTAAGGATGTCAGTGCTGCCCTGAACTTAACAATGGAAGTTTAATGCTGATATTAACGGAAATGGGATTGGGTATTAAATTAGCAGAAAGTGCTCAGTGCTGGGAGATCTTGTGTGATTTCAATATCTTGCTGAAGAAAACTCACTGAAAGAGGTCATTTCAAAGACCTGATCTTTTTTTTTAATTATAATTTGAGTTATTACTAGAAACTTTCTCAATATGTAAAGTTGATTTTGGGTACTGAAGCATGTGCATGGGTTAGATAACTCTTCACTGAAGTAGATACTGAGAAAATATTCTCTGTGTTTTTCTGGTATTTAACCATGACTTGACAGTTTGAGATTAAGTTAACACCTAAGGTGTAAAGGATTAAATTAAAAACAGGAAAACCCAAATATATATTGACAAATGTGCCAGTAGCTCCTGTAATTCTTTTTCTTTTCTCCAGGACAAAGTCTGTGCAGTCTTGTCACAGTTCCAACCAGCAATCTTTCCATTTACACTTAGAGCTTGCAATAGTTTTGAGAGTATCCACTGCACAAGAACAACAGTCAGAAGTACTTTTTCATTCTGCAGCACAGGTCATACATGCTAGAATTCTAAATGTATTCACTCTCTGGTGCCTAGGAAGGTTAATTCACTCTTGTGTATCATCTAAATGGCCACAGGGAATTCACATCACTGTCAGTCCTGATAGCACATGCACAGTTATTTTCAGAGCTCAGTAGGAAACACAAGGGAAATTCACTCCTAGTTAACTTTACTGTTTTTAGTAGCCCATGTTGCTGAAAATCCTTCCTACCAGCAAGATCTGTGTGTCACACAGTATAACAAAATATAAGTTATAGAGATTTCCCATACACTCGTTATATATTCATGCAATATAGGGCTTATTTCCTAGAAAGTTTTATTCTCTTTACTTTTTTTTGCTATTCTGAAATATATTATGACCTTAATTTCTAACTTCATACATTTCTCCTCCACCTTGTATGTACTTCCACCCAGGGCTACCTTTAGAAAACAAACACAAATTCTGTATGCAGGTTTTGTAAGGGTCACATATGCAATAATTGTTGAGTTCAATGTTGGCTGAAGGGAAGAACAGTTGCAGACACCATGTACTGACCACACTGCACAGCTACAGCTGGCAAACACTGGGCTAGCTTTAGTCCTCAGAACCAGTGTTGAACATCAGCATAATGCACAGGAAGTGCTTAGAGAAACAATGCACACTTGGTGTTATAGGGATTCACTGTGGAATGGAACTTCATCTATGGAAATTTCATCTATTCACTGATTGGTGGTGTTTTGTACAATACCAATGGAATTACCCAATAACAGAAGTCTAGTCTACATGTTGGCTTAATTTTTAACTCTTTGACTGGAAATCTCTGACCAATGGGTTGCCTGGCTTCTTTAGGTCTTCTTGGGCATTTGTTTTAAACAACAGTAGACATCTATACTTTAATACCTTCCCCTTTTGTCTATGTTTTGGCTTTTTTCCTTACCTGCTCCTGAATTTTGATTTCTTGATAGTCCCTGCAGCAGGTAGGAGAAGAGGTTGTTCCAGAAAGACACATGAACTTGGCTGAGTTGCAGCCTTCTTCATTGAGACAGGCTGCTGGACGACAGAAGGAGTAGTACTGCTCAAAGTCAGCCTTGACAACAAACACGTGCTTGCACTTGTTGCAGATGTAACTCCGTTCAAACTCCAACACCTTCACAGAACTGGTACGTATGACAGTCCCAGTAACAGACAAAAAGTGTCCCACGTCCTTGGATTTAGGAATGTGCTCTCGAGTCAGCTCTGGGCAAACAGGCAAACCTGTTAGACAAAAATATGTGCAGCATAAGGCTATGCTTATCAAACAAAGACTTACAATGCACTTAAACAGAAAGACTGGAAAACATGCCAGACGTATGAACAGTAGCCACTATTATTACTGTTTCATAAACATGATTCAACTATTCATCTGTTGTACCATAAATCTGATTCATTGTCTTCAGATGGTGGAAATCATCAGACACTGAGCACTAGCTGAAAATGTTGCCATTTTATTCTCACACTCTTGCCAAGGGGTGAACAGTCATGAACAGTTTCCATTCATGGAAACAGATCCTGATGTTCTCATATCTGTATAAATTTAAATGTTCTTTTTGCAGATGCCATTTATTCTACAACTGGTTTATCTGAATGACAAATTTTTAGTTGTGCTACTTAATTGTGGTTCAGTGTTATTCCCACAGTTAAACAGGTGTAGCTCCTAATCTTGTGTGAATTCTCAAGTCTAAGCAAACTCATAGTAGGAGAGCATTTGACCTTAAATCCACGTTGCATACCAGTAAACCTCAAGCACAAGGAAGATAGCATAAAAAGAATGTAAAGGGGTTATGAACACAGCCAAAGCAAATTCACTTGTACATTCAAATGCATAGTGACAGGACACTTTCCACCTGCTCTCCTTTAGTTCCACCCCTGCAGTCAGTTCAGTCGTGTCCTGCTCCAGTGTTCAGCCGTCACTTGGCTGAAATCACCAGAGTGGCTGAAATCCTCAGAAGATTAATCTCAACAACCTACAAAGTCTTTATAAAAATAAATGGTTCTTGAAATGCTCATCTGAGCAAAATATTGCTGATTCAGAAATTAGTCATGAACTACAAGATACTAGTAATTATAAACTGAAATTAATTTCTTAGTTTTACTTCCAAAATAGAACTAGGAAACAGATGTTAAGACTACAAATCTGCTAGGAAATTATGTTTCTAAGGGGACTGAAACTCTTTGGGCATTTAGGTCAAATCTTCTCAGTGGCTTTGGCTGCTAAAAAAAAAAAGTCATATTTATTTCAATGTTTTCAAAACCAAATTCCTTATTTCAGCCATGTAGGAGCATTCTGGTTTGATGCTTGTAAGCAACCTTCTGCTTGTGCTCAAAAAAATATTTTTAACTATTAAAACAATTTTAACAGGTAAGAGAATAAAATAGAAAAAGTAGAACTAAATAATCAGGAAAAGGAAGTATTTTGTAAAATTGCAAACAATTTTTTCTGTTTGACTCTAATAAAGCCATTTAAACATTCTACCGAGCCTTTGAAATTTTCATTCTACCACAGATTTGCATTTCTAGTCTGTTCAGGGGAAAAAAATCCGTTACTTCTCCACCTGTTTTGGCATTTTTTTCTTAGTTCAGTATTGCTGGCCCTGAAAAAGCTTTGCAAAATGCATCACATCTTACACTAGAGAGAGCTCCAGCACTGTTGTCAGGATATGTGACAGTTATCTATGTGAATTTTGAAGCGACAAGAATCTAAATGTGACAAAAAGAGCCTTCATTCTGATCATACTAGACTGCTTGACAAACTCTTTAATTGTGCCTCTTCGAAGCAATTTTACTGCATTAGTCACAAAAAAGCTATTAGAAAATATCAGAAGCAGCTTGGCCTTCAGTAACAGACACCATGGTGCTCAAGCTAATGATAAGTAAGGAAAAATAATTTCATGGATTTGTAGCAAAAAGCAGAAGCTATACAAACAAATTCCTACAATGCTAAAATTCAGATAAAGAACTTTATCTGAAAGTAGAGTAATCATTCATTATTAATTACTGCATATCCACACTCCTTCAATCCTTTTTTGAACCCCTAGATGCCCTGTCCATATTGGTAGAAGGTGATGAGATTGTTTCTTACACCTGGTGTATGCAAAATCACTTTTCCTCACTGAATTCCAAGCCTGAAACACAGATACCATCACCCACACTCCTGGTAGTAGTTGCCTGCTGCTTCCACCAAGAACAGAGCACTCATTCCCTCCTTATCTGACATGGGAATGGGAATGGGAAGTGGTGCTCCAAGATGAGAATCCTGATGGTAATCAGAACTCAGCATCCACTGAAAAGGTAACACTATCATGGGAAATTCTGGGTGGACAAAATGGCTATAGAAAATTTAGGTTATTTCTTTTGTTTCTTCTGTGGTGAGCCTTTCAGTGGTACGGAACATTAACAAAATTCTGTGGACAGATGTTATTTTGATCCAGCTGGATCTCTCAAGGATAACTCCCCCTGTTCTTCACCAATTTCTTTCCAGCTTAGGGATGGAATTACCTGTGAGTCTGCTGACTGAATTATTCTGTCAATGATCAGTCAGGCTTGCTTTTATCAGTTATTAAAACTATTTGATCAAGGGGGCTAATTTTGCTGGAGGTTGATAAGGGAATATTTAGACAAAACAACACTGTGAGAGGAATGATCAGCTCCAGCAAGAGGCTGATAAGAGGAAAAGGAATGTCTTAAAGACATCACTGCTCATGCAGAGATCATCTCTCCTTGCTGTACTCCTTCTAATACTTCCTGGCAGCTTTTCAAATAATCGTATTTGGAGTCTTTTTTCATGCTGAAGCCCTGAATGATGTAAATGCATCTCAGAACACTAGGAGGAAAGTTTTCATAGGTACAGAAAGGTGCCAGAGGTCAAATTTCTGTACAGCACAGGCCATCCTCATATACTCAGCAGCTGTGTACAAGCTCCTCAGCACCTGAATACCACAGACTAAATATACTGCTGATGTATGTGCTGCCATTACAAGATTTTTATGGAAACTCACCGGATGAGTGAATGAAACACAGGCCTATTTAACAACTGTGATTTATCCAAATTCAAGCTGCCAAAAGACTGAATGATCCTAAGCCACTCCACAACAGGGCAGAGGAGGGAAACGCAGGCTGCCAGCTCTTCACTTTGCAGACTATTGCTCTAAATTGTTATGATCCGAAATGACCAGAAGGGACAGTGTCACTGCTGACCCAGTTTCCCACAACAGGCAAAAGAGACATTTCAACCCCAGAACCTGCACTCCACATTTACCAAACCTCAAAGCTACTAGAAATTTCCCAATGACAAGGAATAATGATATATCACTTTGCAGTGAAAAAATTGCTAAATCCTCCACTAATGATCACGCCTTCCAACTTTATGACAAGCAATTTTATAACAGTTAAGCATAAAATTCGACCATTTCAGACAAAATTGTTAAAATACAACTCAAAATTTAGACTTTGCCTCTTCTGGAAGATGGCTGGAGCCAATAAGGACTGGTAGCCAACTGGCACCCTAGGGAAGTCAACCTGCAGTAAAACTTAGGAACTACGTTTTCTTCCCCTAGAACTTTTTTCCAGGACCTTTTCTTTTCTTTTTCTCCTCTCTACACCTTCTGTCTAAAAGAAGTAATGTAAGTCCAGCTGCTGCTTTCAGGAGTCTTTGCCCTGGAAAAGCTTTAGCGTAAGCCGTGACCCAGCGAGAGACACCAACCCTTGCACACAGGCCAGGAGGGATGGCCACAGCTTTTATTCCGGGAGTCTACACACATCCACGTGTTTGCACGTGTCCTTTGCTGCTTAACAAACACTAAGGATTCCCTACTGCTTCAAACACTGAAACGGCAAGAATTAAACTCGCTCATTCCATGACGCTGCAACAGTTTGCTACAGAGTAAGGAAATTTTAGCAGCTTCCCTGAAGAGCCAAGAAATGTTGGCAGTGCAGGCTGGGAGGTGCAGCTCGCTGCAGACCCCGCCACTCACCCGAGACCCTGGCGTGGAGGTTCTG
>VYXD01014867.1:1186993-1208873 GCA_013397195.1 Hylia prasina | reverse complement strand
GCTCCGGCATCCCGCAGGAGAACCGGCCCTCCCGGCAGGAGGCGAGGGCGGCAAGCCCGGCACGAGGACGCTCCGTGAGCACGGGGGACACTCCAGCTGCTCGGCCTCCCGGGAATAAAAGATCCACCTCCGGGCTCTCAGCGCAGTGCTGCCGCTCTCTGCGCCCCGTGGAGAGAGGCGCTGCTCCTGTACAGCGTGGAGGGAAGAAATTTCGGGGGCTGTGGGCAGGGATAGCCCCGAAGCAGCTGAAGCTGCTTCCTGCAAGTTCCCTCTCCACCCCCGGGGGTTACACCTCGAAGTCTAAAGCTGACTTCTTTAGAGAGAGATGCACGACAAACCAGCCACTTCCCTCTACTTCATGAGGGCATAACAGAGTCTGAGGAGTTTGGGGATTTTCTTCTTCATGTAACCAAAAAACAGGGTTTGCTGCAGGCTTTAAAGCTTTCGCTTTTGCCTAGAATTTACAGTATGGTATTTTGAATAGTTTCTTATCTGTATTTTTTTTCCCTGTGCATAACAACCCAGTGACATGCTCTATAATTATTTGAAATATTTTGTGGTTTAGCTAATGCTGTATCAAAATCGTGTTCCGGGCTGTTACGATCCGATTTAAACCCAGAAGAGCAAAGAAAACTAAGTGTCTATATATAAAACAGAAAGAACTTTGAGGATTTAAAATATACCCAAAAACATGATTAAAACCAAACGAGGTTAAGTGTTGGTGCGAAAAAGTGATATATTTTATTTAATAGTAAAAAGAGGCAAATAGGGAAAAAAAAATAAAAGAAACAGAAGGAAGTGTGCATGGGGGTGGGGGACAGGGAGAGAGTGACAGAGGTTAAACAGAAACATCTTGCCCTTCTGAGGGTCTCAACGATTGTCTTCTGTTTTATTTGTGTATTTTCTTGGTACCTCTGAAAAGGTATTTGAATCTTTTTCAAATATCCATTCAAGTCTTGCACTATCACAGAGCACAGTTTAATGTCCCCATAACTTCAAATTGTTGAGTGGTCTTAAAATTTTTCTCCATTGACCTTCTCACTCCCAAGACCTGCCATTGTTAGCCTGTATTAATGATGTATTCTTGATAGGCAATCAAAACAAAAATCACTGCACATGTAAGATCTTAACCAAAAAGTGTACTACAATAACACTAATACTTCTATAATAAAAACATACCAAAGGAAATGTACACAGTTTGTATTTTAATACAAAATTTTACAGTTGGTGGAGGGGTAAATCAACACTTTTTAAACAAAAATAATATCCTTTAGATGCCTTATTATCAAGTTATGATTATGGCTTTAATATATAAAGTAACTACTTTCATGCCTTAATAAAACTAAGATAATTAATTTTAATGTCTAACATGCTGGGTTTTTTCCCTCTCAGTTCTATTTAAATTGATTTTAATGAATAAGAAAGCTGCAGTGGTTACTTCTCCTCTAGACTATATTATCTTACTATGCAGGAGTTCATCGGAAGAATGTTTGGCCAGCAAAGAAGGGAATGGTCTTGGAATGTCTGGGGAAAACATTTGTGTGGAACTTCACAGGTGCTTTAAATCACAAATCAGACTTCTCTGAATTGCTGTTCCACATGCTATCAGAAGAGGATTTCTGCATAGGACTCCTGTCTGGTGAATCAATGGATGGAACTTCAGTTACCTCTCCTGCATTGTTTGCAAACACAAACTTTGGGGTGCTTGCAGATACTGCCTAAATCCTCACCTGAAGGAAATAGTGTTTCCAGGAAAAGACTGCTTCGTGGGGATTGTTAAGAGGAACGGGTTTAACCCCTAGATATGTCTCTAGAAGAAAAATACATTTTGTTTTATAAAATGGTCCTGTTGTAATCAATTTGATAGATACAGCTGCAAAGGCACTGCTGAGATCTGCACTAAAAATATACATTGATCACTATGAAAATTCAAAACAAGCCCTTTCTCTGGCATATGCTTTCAGTGTCAACTTTAATCACTTATAGTGCTGGTTTTGCAAGGTACAAAACCAGGCTGCTATTTTCTAATGAGACACAGTTATTGCTGCACATTTGTTAGCACAGTTACCTGGCTTCTGGTATGGCAGAGCTGTCATCTCTGAATTCCTGGACGTGTCCCTGTGTACTTTCTCAGACTGTGTTTGTAGACTAAACAAAAAGTGCAGCAGTATGAAAAACAGCGCAGCTGCCTGCAACTGGGGCAGCTGATTTTTCAACTACAGTGCAAGTAGCAGACGTTGGTATGTAAAAGCTATCTATGATCAGGTAGTGGTTCCAACAAGAAAAAAACCCCAAGTTATTTATCAACTTACTATTATCTAATAGTAACTGTTATGTGCTTAGCTGAGTAATGAAGAAATGTTTACTCAAGAAGTTATCAAAAAATGCATTAGGCCCTTTTGAAAATCCATGAGATAGCCTCTTTTGAAATCATGGTCCAAAATGGGACAGGAAAAAGTAATTGTTTCATGAGTGGATGGAGACAGTGCTGGCAGTTACCAGCCTGAAAACCTCTCTTGTCCTGGGCTTAGAACACTTGCCTGGTTTGGCTCTGCTTTCCACTTGGAATAATGGCTTTCTTACATAAACCAGTATTACTGTTTTTGCTTTCATGTCCCTCCTGATAGTTTTGTGTGGTAATGAAGACAAAGACTTAAAAGTGCTGTGTTTCGCTTTTACAGAATACAGTGTGTGCCCTCAATCTGGATTTGTTCCAGCAGAGCACTGCCTGTTAATACTGTGGTGGTACAGTGTGCAGTTTGGACACTGCCAGCAAGGCTGCACAAGAGCTGAGAAGGGCTCACGGATCCCACAGGTTAGGAAAAGGTTTAGACCAGGCAGCATTAATATGGCTGGATGTTCACGTGGCTGTAAACCTTGGGCTCCAGACTATACCTTAGAGTGTGTCTCTTGGCAGCCGAGGCTGAGGCTGCCTATGAACTCATGAATCTGTACACTTCTGGCTTTTTCCAGAATACCAGACACTGCAAACATCAGGAACACAATGGGCAGTCATCATGCAAGTTCCTTAATCCCAAAGGCCAGATACTGACTTCTTTTACAAATACATTTTACAGAGTTCTCATGCCCTTTGGTAGAAAATAGAATTTTTCCTAGTTTCCTCTGGTTATTTCTTGGGCATTTTATTTTTGGTTGGATTTGGGACTTTTTTTGGGGGGGCTTGTTTTGAGTTTGAGGAGACTGATAAGGCAGTAGTACAACTGCTGACTGTGGCAGACGTTAACTGAGTGCTTCTTAACATTCAAATACCTACTAGTAAAACAGCAATGGGCACACCTTTCACTGAACAGGTAAATCGTCATATTCAGTTCAGTTATTCATTCCATATGTGAAAATGCACAAATGAGGCTGAGGATGGGAGAAAGCAGCTGATCCCTTGCAAAGCATGCAAGAAAAAATACGCAACACTCACTTCAGAACATTGTAACAAAATGATCTAGTGAATTTTATTTTGGGTAACAGCCAAGAAATCTGACATTTTGCCCAATATGGCTTTCTTCTAAAATTAAAAAGTTGCATATACCTACAGTTGAGTCCACCAGCTACAGAAAATCTGATGTATACATTTTTAATCCATGGCAGCATCACCAGAATACAGCTTTCAGTGGTGTTTTCAAGGTGAATTATATGATAGAAGATTTTCAATGCGCATTTCGAAGATTTTTATATTGTTTATATGAAAACATACAAATTTTTCATTTATACATATAGTACATATAAAACTCATTGTAATTAGCAAGTATCTTCATTTGGGTATTTACCTTTGTGCATATAGCAAAAAAAGGATGCAGTTAGGGCTTTAGATGAAATATTAAAGTTCAAGACCTTTGTATATGCTAACTAGAACCTTATTCAAATAACTCAAACATATTTTTTCCTGCTTTTAAAAGATAAGAGATTCAGCTTAAAAATACATTCATAAAACAAAGACAATATTCTCCCTGAGACTACCAGTGTGAGTTAATTTGTGGTAATCTTTGAATGAAAAAATATAAAAAAGACAAGCTCTGGTTTTCTCTATGCTGCAACGAATTTCTTGAGCAATACTGACATCATAAAAGGTATAGATTGGGGAATCATGCTCACTAGCTGAAAAACAGTTTCATATATCAGTTTAAGAAGAAGAAAAATATTTAATATAGACAAGGGAAGATAACTAAATTTTAATGAAAGATCTGTATCTGTAGTATGTATTAATGGGGTAAAGTTGTGTAGTTGGTTTTGTTTGTTTGTGGCTTCTTTTTTTTTTTCCATTTCAGACATGAATTTTATCCAAAGCAAGACTAAAGGCTCAATATGTAGATTCTTGATTTACAGAGATACCTAGAACAATTTTCTAAATATTTCAAGCATTTGTTTTTGTTAATATTCATAAAAGAAATATAGAACCTGTGGGAACAGTTTCTGCTTAAATTCAATGATAAAATCTTTGATTATAACTAGATGGTGAAGTCTCATAAGCAATAGGTGAGGAGTCAACTCCCCTCCCCAATGAACATCTCCTGGTTTGTGGCTTTTTTCATCTTCTATCAGAATCCATTTGCTCTGAAGGCCAGCAGCTACTCCAGTTTTATTCAGCACTCTTCCTTTTAAAAGTTAGCCAGAAAAGGTTTTTAAACTGCTACAAAGTAACAGAACTGACTGGGATGCATTAAACATATCCCACCCAAATGGGAGAGAGTTGGAGATATATATTTTTCCTTTTACAGTTCAAGTTGTATTTGTAGTAACCATGCAATTATGTTATCTGCGGGGAAAAGCCTTACCTGAAATCAAAGAAAACACATTTATAGGAAAAAGGGGAAAAGCATTATGTTTGTTCTACCAAAATTTATTATGTAGTAATTACAAAGTTTAAAGATTCTTCCATTTTAAATAAAAATAATAGTTATAATTACACATATTGTATAGTACCATGTCAGGTGATTCCAACAAATATAACATGAAATACAGTGCAGTTTCAAATCAGAAAGACAAATACTTTCTCATTCACAGTGTTTGACAAATTACAGGAAAGCTTGTTCACATGAGGGTTTACTTAAGGTCATGCTCTTATAAACAGTCCACATCACGCTGTGCCACGAAAACAAATCATCTCTCAGAACGTAAAGTATCGGGCAAACCACTCCTGGCGTTGTGGTTCTGGTGAAGCCACTGGTGAGGCATCAGTCTGAGGAGGGCTAAATTCACAGAAAGAAAAAAAAAACTATTATCCTACAACTATGGGAAAAGTACAACTGTTAGGAGAAAGAAATCACAGAGAATATTCATTAAGGAACACAGTCTGTTTTTCCATGGATTAATTATCAGTGTGCCTTAGGACGTGATTTAATGTCTCCCTACAGAATCTGTGATCATCCACTCCATTGGAGAGCATCAGCAGCACAAGTCAGTTCAGAAGCCATGTTACAGGGTGGGCAAATAATATTTTGGAAAACATAATTTTAAATCTCATAAATAGCTGTAGTTTTCAGGAAGAATAAAAAGAGTTTTCTTGGAAAAGCATGACTGTAGAAGGTCCTCTTTTAGCATCCTTTTCCTGTGGTAAAGTTAATTTTGAAAAATATGATGCAAACATCATATTTGTAGACATGTGCTCACAAAGACTGGCTGGCAACTGAACAGAAATACACACTTTTGTAATAATACCCATCACAAATATCACTTGCAATTGTTCATGCACACACTTAAAATACGCTAAGATACTAGAAAAAACAAACTGCTGTGCTGCAAACAGCATTTGGCTCCTCATTCTCACAAAATGAGCAGGAAAGAATAATTTAAATACAGTTACACAAGTTCCTTTATCAATAAAAATGGGTAATAAAATAATCTCTACTACAGGATAATACAGAGCACAAAACAATTTGGATCACAGTCCACAGGGTCATGCACATGCACATTTATAGATACCTGAGCATATTCATGCACATAACATGCACAGGAAAAAAATAGCAACAGTACTCTTAGTTTAAAAAAAAAGGTTTTCTTGAAAAATATTGTTTTCCCTTATGTATTCTAGATTCTATCATTTGTTTCCTTTTATACTTAGCAGTTGCTAGGTATGTGATCTTTTGCATTAAACCAAAGGAGAGAGCAAACAACCAGGTGTGGAACCAGTAATTACATTGCGCTTTAAGTTGGCAACTTAGAGGTAAGAGATCAGCACCTACTAGATACAAAGTACAGCGCTTCAGTGCATTTAATGTGTGGGCATATCAATATAAAAGATTAAAATCCTGCCTCTAAAATGCCATTTTTAAGTTATTCAATTAAGTAGATTATTTTGTGAGAGAATTACTTGAGACTTTAATCCTGGTTTTGATTACTAGAAGCTCAGCATTAAGCACCCAAACCTGTACATTTCCTGTTGCTGTAGTAAGATTACTCCTACAAAACAATTTCATATAGGTGAGGAAAGAGGAAACACAAAACAATCACCTAGCACAGAAAATAATTTTCTTAAATAAAAATCTTTTTCACATAATACTAAATAAAAAACCTCCGTGCTAGTATCAATTCCTAAATGAAAATCAGTAAATAACACAAACATCTAAAACAATTGTTCGTATAGGTAAACAATTGGAAGCACATGAATTCTGTTAAGGTATTTATAAAGGTTTTCAAAGTTCAAGGCTTAGGAAAAAGTGAGAGAATACTTCACATTTCAACAAGGTCTACAATAAAAAGGAATACTATAAAGAGGTCATAATTATAATGCAAAAATTAAAAATGCCGTAAGAGTACTTGTACCTCTGAAAGGCTGACAAAGCAAGTGGGACTCAGCTCAAAAGGAATGCAAAATTTTCCAAAGTTAAGCAAAAAAAAAAAAGATTGGTGAGGCAATGCTCACCTCAAAAACATCTTGGGCTCTTTGGGTGGCATTGGCTGTGGTAGTGGTTTGCTGCTGTTGAACTCAATATCGTGGATGGGTGAGTTAGGAATGGGGTCCAGGCGGTTGGGATGTCCATTGCCCACCACTCCGCTAGATTCCAGAGCACTTAGATTGGGGACACTCACAAACCTGTTTGTTGATTTATCGTTCTTCTTCTTTTGCTGCATTAAAAATAACAAACGTAAGGAAGGCTTCTTGCACCAGGACAGATGAGGACATTGGCTAATTTAGAAGTTTTAAGTTTTTTTGATGGCTGGTTTGGAGGTTTTTTGTGAAGGAGAGGAATTGGGACAGATTGGGCTCTTTTTCCAGTTGTAGTTTTCTGTTTGCTTTGACCTGAACACCACAAATTTTCACAGCAAAATCGAATTTCTAATCAAAATGATTAAGTTATTATGATTTAGTGTAATAATCAATGAGTATGTCACATCAGTATATGATCTTTCAATATAACATTTTGGTTATATTGAAACATTGGTTCTATTTAAACATTGGAGATTGACTATCTTGTCAATCTTGTGGAAAATTTCCTTTCAGTCTGTTAAACCTTTCATGTTTACTTAAATCTTTTTTTCATATCCATGAAACAGCTCTGCTATCAAATGCAATTACAGTAAGTTTAAATGATAAAAAAATGGGTCACTCCCAACACATTTCACTGCATCACTGAGGCACATTTTGGTAACTGGACCATGAAACCTAGAAAAGCACCTACACTTCTTTCACAGCAATTACATCTCTCAGTCAGCAAAGCATTATAGCAATACAGCTAATGATAAAAATATTACTGTACAGGAGTCCAGTTTGTTGCACAAAGAAAAGGCCTGGCTTTAATGCTAATACAGCTGCCACTTCTAGACACCAGATGGCACAACTGAACATGTTTTTTTCTACAATACTCTCTGTACTTCTCTTGATAGTATTTCAAGGAACACAAAATATTTAAGAAATCTATTTTTGTATCACTATTTTACATTCCAGAACACATCATACAAAGGAATCAGTGATCCTCTCTGTTTTTATAGATATTTTAATGCAGAAGGATGTTTCAAATAATTCTATCAATGTTCTTTTCAATGGCTGTCTGACAGGACATGGTGTGTTTTTTTCTGACTCCTATCACATTTTTCATGTCCACAATAAAATACTAAAAATCCAAGTGCCTTATTTCCAAACATAAGAGTTTTTGACATACCCAGAGCAATTAAAAAAAAAATCCCTTGTTCAAAAATACAATAAATTATGTATTATTTGAATATATATAATAAATAATTCCTTTCAATTACTTATATGCAACTCTAACAAAGCAGCTAGGAGAAAAACCCCTTAAGGGCTTATTAACTACATATATTTGAACTAAATAAAGTGAAAGACAAGTGGAATCTCATGTTGTCTCTATAATATTTTCCAGCAGAACTCCACCTAAAACAGGAGAGCTGCTCTATTAGAGGGTGGGCATGAATTCAGCTGGAGACAGACACAGTCCTACTGTTTGCACTTTCTTCTCTTAGGCTCTCTGCTAGCTTTGATTTCAGTGCCTGACCTCTCCAGGGTTGGCAGATGCAAATGATACTAATTGCAGGCACATACTCTTGGGTGTGTTTGTCAATACACAATTAAAATACCCTGACAATTTAACAGAAGCCTACAATAGAAAAAAATGGGGTTTAGGCATCACAGTGAATGATCATCAGCTACAAAGGATGAAACTAAGATTGTCCCATATACGTCGCTGTTGTAGGTGAAGAAACAAGAAATAAGAAATAGTTTGGTGAAAGTAACCAACTGTATATAAAATGCATGTTATCCACATAAGTGCTTAGAAAAATACTATGATTTATATAATATTCTCTATAAAACAATCTGTGCTTCTGAAGAAGTCAAATCTATAGAGAGAAAACTGTGTGTATTGATTCCATGAAATTCATGCAAAGTATTAAGAAACTTTAGATGTAAGGATATAATACTAAACAGATCCACTGCAGGAATTAGAGAAGCTCTAACACATACTGCAATGGCTGTAACTTTGCATTAATATGCAAAGTCTGTAGTAACTCATAACTTCTGTCTCTTTTCTTCCAAAAAAAGAAAAGATAGTGAAATTTTCAGTTTCTTTGTAATTCATTCTCTAATAACACAGTATGTGCTTTGACAAAATAAATTAACATAGTCCACAACTCATGAAATGAAAGATTAACATGTTCTGGCATACAAGACACTTTTAAGGTCTAAACATTTTAAATGATAGAAGCATATTATAAAAATATGTGAATTATCATTGTGGAAATCTGATGCTGAAGTACTTTTCCTGAACACTTCAGATTTCACACAAAACATACGGTTATATATTAAATGGTTCCATTTTACATCTTTGTAAATGGGTGGTTCAGACAGACTTCCAACATTTGCAAACAACCACTGAAATTGTATCTGGAAGTCTTGGTACTGTCTCTAAACTAATTTCTTTTATGCAGTTAGCATAAAAATTAGGCATCCAGATAAGCTTGGGAGAGCTGCTGGGCTCATGAAAATCACAGGAGAATACTGACATTTTTCAGCAGAGTTTGTGCAGAAGTGTGAAATATGTTGCTCTGATGTGAAACTGCAGTAAGCCTGGCTAAAAACCACAGCCTGATCTCAAACAATGGAGCCAGACCTCCTTTTAAATAACCTGAGCCTCAGCCTTGATCACTGAAGCTCTTGAGCATCTCAGCTACTCAGATTGTGCCCCTTGGGTTTTAGCCTCTGCTTCAGAACCTTCCCAACTTCTTCTGTCTCTACAGCTGGCACAAATCTCTTCCCCTTCCATGCAAGTGAAATAACCTATGGGTTACCACAAGGAGGAAGGAAATGTCAGAGGACTCACTCCTGAAGTGGTGAAAAGGAACAGTACTTAGGTACTCTACCACAGTCTTTTCACATTCCTCCAGAAGGAATGCTGCTGGCTTTTGAAGTCGCAGGAAGGCTGTGATGCCTGTGTGGACAGTAGCCTTCCCTGGCTGCCATTCAGCAGGATGGAGAGAACTGGCAAAGGTTGCTACTGAAGTGCTTTCACCTGTATAGGTGGTGACAATAACTGAGAAGGCTGGAGACTGACTTCAGTCTCTTGCAGCCTCCACTCTCCATACTGGTTTGCCACTCCACTTCTCCAATCTTACTCTACATCTTTCCCCGTTCAGACTCATTCCATGCCCTTCTCACATGCTTCTCCTTCCCCTTTTTACCTTTATTCCCTTCCTTTTCCTGTCCTCTCTCCCTGTCTTTCTAATGCTTTTCCATCCCGAGCACTTTCCAAAAAGCACCAAGTGCCCTTGCACTTTCCATAATAACCAAGAAAAATTACAAAACTACAAACCAGTCATTACTCTCTGTTGCATGATACAGTTCTACTCTCTATTGCCTTTCTGTCACTTTTCCACTTTAAATTTGCAGTTTTGTGATAAGGAACCGTGTTTTATGTCACAGATGTCATGAACACCAGGGCAACAGGATCAGTGGATCTCTCAACACAAAAGAAACAAACCTACACAAAAGTAGAGTAGACAAATGGAAAAATATGTTCCTTGTTTTGAACATGTCTGGTAAGAGTGATTTACATATAGATGCAGACACACACATACACATATATCTCTTCTTTTTACTGTGTCTCTAGATTTCTTTTTCTTTACTTTAGCAACGAAGTCCATGGAACATACCTTCACCAATGGATTAATAACACCAACATTAGGGCTTGCATTAAACATTTTGTTGTAGCTAGTCTCCCTGTTTACTAGTTCCAGCTGATAGAACTTTTTGTCCTCCTAAAAAGAACAACAGACAGAAACTCCTTTTTATGCATTTTTAACCAGTTAGTGGCCAAATCTGCCTGTAAAATGTTCTCAAATAAATTTATGCTTACATTTTAAAATGAACTGGCAATTCTAAAAACTGCATTTCATGTTTATGTATTATTATATGGAATAATTAAATGATTTCTATTTATGCAGTTCTGTGGTCCCGAGAGTGAGCACAGCCTAATGGATTATGTACTGCAAAAGATGCAGTATAGTTAAATTCGGATCTTTAATCAATTTTGATTTCCTCATTCCTTCTTGCTTCTTAATTGGGATCTAATCAGACTAACCCAAGTCAGGGTGTTGTCCTCTGAATTTGGGAAGCCCAGTGGGTCAGGATCTTGGGCTTAGAAACCTCACAGAAGAAACTATTTCTTACATGGCTGGCTTGTTCCAGGATTGGAGGCAGACGACATCTGATAAAGAACATACCAAAATACTTCTTGTAATAATATATTATGCTTGATTTGGGAAAACACTCCGTATTTAATTAGTTTTACTATTATGAGTCATTGAAACCAGAGGAATAATGTGTCAAAGAGTATGAATAGCATGCTACCAGGATTAGTTCTTTAAATACATTTCAAATACTTTGAATCAGATTAACTTTTGTATTTGTCAATATATTACACTAAGAGAGCATAGAAGTCTTACAATCAATTTCTTTATGAGTTGGTCCCGCTCTGCAATTAGGTCTTTCAGTTCTGAGATAAGCTGCAAGTCTTCTGGTCTTGATTCTCTGTTTTTATATTTTTCTTCCATTTCTTCTAAACTTTATAGAAAAGAAGAATATCCCCTTTAGCCTGATCCAGTGTTAAATGATGAGTGAATAGTCACATTTTTGATAAGTACAAAAGAGAGTTCAGGGAATAAGAACAGAGGATTACTTTCTTACCACCTTGAAGGAAATTAATTTCTATGTTCTCCTTCCACTTTAGACAGTTAAGAAACAAAACAACAACAAAAAAATCCCAATAACCGTAACTTTTGCTCCAGCAACTAATAATCTAGGGAACATTCTAAAAACTTAACATCCTTCCTGTGCATGCACTACTGCATTTTTGAAAAGGGCCACTTGTAAGTCAGGCTAAAAAAAAGGCATTCAAAACCACAGCATCTTCCTCAGTTCATGTGGAACATACTGGAACAGAAGACACTCAAGAACATTGAAGACTAATAGGTAATAAACTCCTCTCCACAAAAGCTACTTAGTACCACTACAGATGAAATAAAGGAATGAGCTGCAAAATAAAAGGAATAACACTTGGATATTAGGATATCTAATGTAACAACTGATAAACATTTGAAAAAAAGAACCCTAAGAGGAAATTTGAAATGCCTGGTGGGAAAGCATTAAAGGAGAGAAGTGAAATAAGCCAACTGAGAGAGGAATTGTACAAACAACTGCATAAATATCCCTTTTTCTTAAAGAAAAAGTTTTGAAGACATGACAGTTTCAAATTATTGTGTCTCCTTTAAACTAATAACATGCTCATGATGCTAAATATAGTTTCAAAAGAAAGTATGAAAATACATCTCTCACATATTCAGCCCTCATGTAGATTAGTGAATCAAATATCAGAACAGATTCAGGAAATTTAAAAGACTTAGTGAAAAAAAGAAAAGAAATCTCCATCAAATGCTGAGAAAAATCTATTAATTAACTTGAATCTAAATTAGGTCAAGCTTAATTCCACAAGAATTAAAAAAAACATAAATAACTGGAAGTAGACAAAATTTTTCATTTCAGATAAATATTTTCTCTTCAAAAGCAACTATGCAATTTTTACTTTGATTTGCAGATGAAAAAGCAGTTAATATTAAACTATAGTTTAATAACCTTCAAATAACCTGTGCATATTCTGAGGAGATTATATAATGTATTTACATAAAACAATATGAATGAGTATAACATGATTGTTTTTACTTGCAGAGAAGGCATTTGACTCAGCAGAACAGAAATAGCCTCAGCTGACTTAATTTTTGTGCATATTTTTTATGCTAGGTTAAACTATTGTACATAGATCCCCAGAGTATAGTATAGAGTTACACACAGCTGTCGTTTTATTTTCAGATACTTCAGAGAACTGGTTTTTTTCCTGATTCAAATAGATAATTTGTAATTTAAAGACTTTAGTTGTAGAGTCTAATTAATGACACCCACTCTCAATTATTCCAAGACAGATTCTCTATTTCACAAACATTCATGCGGCCATGCTTTAGGTGAGGCTGAACCTGGGAACAGTTACTTGAGAAACAGCTGCATTAAACTTCTCTGGGTTGGTGGGGGTGTGTGTGTTTTTGGGTTTTGGTTTGGGTTTTGTTTGTTTTTGGTTTTGATATTTTGTTTTTGTTTGCTTGATTTGGTTTTGGTTTTTTAAATTTGCTTGCTTTTCTACAAAGTTTCTTCTTTGGACACCTTCTTGCTTCAGTGAAAATAAAGAAATAACACACTGAAGGCCAGGTTAGGGTACCCTGGATGATGCTTGCTGATTTTAGGCCAGTGGCTGCTTCCTCAAAGCTCTAAAATGAGCAAGAGTGGGGAGTAGAAAAACAGCTAAATTCAGAAAATTCCCTGACATTGAGAAGCAACTTAATGTGGAAAACATTTATGGCAAACAGTTCCAAAACAGTTCTGGTGGCTGCTCATAGGCCTATTTCTCATATAAGATAAATGCAGCAAACAGGAGGTAGCTTACCTCTAATTTACTGAATGGCAAGGTACCACATTTATCAGGGCATAAGAGCGTGCCCGTGGACAATTACAAGGGGAGGAAAACTAGAATTTTATAACCATTTTATTTGAAGACAATTTCTGAGGGCTCATTATTCACAAAAACTAGATGCATTTTGGCTTTACTGTCCATTTGTAACTGATACTTACTTAGAAAAGCTTTCTATCAAAAACTTGGAACCAATTTCTTCTCTTTGCCATAAATCTTCCATGCTGCAAATACAAATCCCTTAGTGACAACTTTGTGCTCAGTGTGCTATGAAACCTGAGCCAGAAACTGTGACCAAATGGGTAACACCATAGAGATAGAGAATGAAGGACGTGGAAGACAGGAGAACACTGGTTGGTGACACACTATTACATCACTTCTGCCACTATTAAGTGGTCTAACCCCTGGTGGCATTTTCATTCAGACAAACTCTTAAGCCCTCTGTTATTGTTATGCTCATACAATCCATTTCAGACACTAATTTTCCTTATGCTACCAAATGTGAAAATGTTTGCATCACTCATGCTACAATCTCACTTCTTAGTAGTACTAAATACCGTATTGTTTATGAACTTGTTGAAGACATTCTTGTGTTCTCAAAAAAGATGTATTAAAGTTCAAGAAAGAAACCATTTGAAAGAATGTTTTCTCCAGTTTTCTAGGAACTGCACAGATTTAGTCTTTCCTACCTGAATTTTTCTGGTCCAAACCCTTAACAATTTACCTCACTACACTCCTCTACAGATTATAGAATTGTGTTGCCTAAAGAATGCAAGATTAGCCCCCATACTTTATTGAGGTATCTGTACATCTGCATATCTGCAGTTTCTTCAGGAACTTATGGACACCAGAATAAACTATTCACTCAAATGCAGCTACGTACAATTTTTTTTAATGCAACAAAACTTACGAAATTTGTAAAGCTGAATTAATTTCCTTGAGCAGCTCTTGGGTCTTATTAAAATCTGCCAGCATGCTTTGTTTCTCTCTGATGTGATCTGCTGTCAAGACATCCAGCTCTGTCTCATGTCTCTTGCTTAAATCTTGCTCATGCATCCTGTTTAATTTAGTTTTTGTTAAAAAAAGAGTTATTCTAAAATCAGACTTTTTTGTTCATCATGATTTTCTGCCATGCTTCTAATAGCTTTTACATAATATCAGACAACACAGAAGGAATTACTGATTCATCAAAGCCTACTACTTACTGTTCTCCAATCTTCTAGCTTATTTCATGGAAAATGCATCTCCTTTAATGCTTTTTAATATGAACAAACATAATGAATTTGAAAAAACCACCAAAAACCAACACTTGAGTGAACTGCTACTAAAATATGCCAAAATGTGTCACTGAAATGCCACTTAACTGCACAGCACAGTCACTACCAGTAAAGGGCATAGCTTTACAAAAGAAGACTACATGATATGTAATATGATTTGTTTTAGAGGATAAATTTAAAACTGCAAATGGCATTTTTTTTCAAGTAAAACGGTAAGTGAAACAATACAGGTTTGAATTTAGAGTGGAAAAATTCATACCTGATCTGTTGGTTGGATTCACTGTGTATTCTAAGAATTTCTTTCCCTTTAAACTCTAATTCCTTTGTCAATGCACTTATATTTTCATGAAGATGCAGAATCTCTTTGTCCAGTTCAGCTATATGATGGTCTCGGTGTCTCAGTTCATCTTGTAGATCTGATATTCGGCATAAAAATTCTTTTTCCTATGATATAAGTAGCAGCAGCAAAAAATATTTTAGATAGACTTGTTCCTCAGAGGTGATGCCTACAATACTTGCTTTTGGAAGAAAACAGCTGAGCAGAATTTTTCAACCAATAGGCAATTTTTTCACTTTTTGATGCTGACACAAATTATAATCAAAGCAAATGACTTTTTCTTTTTTATTGTGTACAAGTACAAAGAAAGAAGAAATCAAAGTCATGTAATAAATGATTTCCACTTGAAAGAAAAGTTAAAACCCATGATTATCACTGCCTGTTAGAACTGGTGTAGCTAGTCACATTTTCCTTTTGCCCACACATACAAGAAAAAAAACAGGTATCACTAAGATACAGGGCCTGGGCATTTCAGTTTCCCTGCTTGTCAGCATATGATCCAGAGAACTTTTTTTGTCCCTTAACAGCCCCATTCAATAGGTGAAAATTGCTCAAGATGTATGCCCTGCACAAACAAAAACGGATTCAGAAGTGTCCTATCTTACAAATATATACAAAGGTCATAAATATCTTACAACAGATTATGTGTCAAATAGTTTATGTTATATTTATATTGTGTCCAATAAATCAAGAAAAGTCTTGTTTTGTTTTTTTTTGCAGAAGAAATTCCAATACCAGAAGTTAATATCTGGGTAACTCAGCTGGAGCCTGTCCCAGTGACTTTGATAATGAGTTTCCTTGGTTTAGAAATGTCTGTAATGAAAACAACTTTTTCAGAGTTTTCTATTTCCATCTATTCCACCTCTCACAGTTTCACAATAATTAATGAGCATATAATTTGCATAGAGAAAATTAGCAGATATTCCAAAGTAGTTTTGTGTCTTCATGCCTCCAGGAAATATAAATATATCCTAGTGCACAAATTTCATAGGGCATCTTTAAGAGTAAACAATTAAAAATAACTAGTTATTTCCCTATATAAAGACTATGTTAAAGACTAAAAAAAAGCAGAGGAAAAATTTACATCCACACATATAAATATTTCAAAAAGTAGCAAATACTGATCAGACCACTCTCCATCTCATTCAACTCTGATCCTGTGAACTGATGAGCATTCTAGCACAGGAAACCTCAGTAACTGCTTTGTCCTCAGCACAACCAAGCTCATGTTTAGCAGAATGTTATACTGAGGCAAAAAGGACACCCTGTTCAGCTGGATCAAACACCAGTTCTTGTAATTTAAACTTTTTTTTTCTGACATGTCATCTAGTTGTCAGAGTCTGGGCTTAAACAACACATGACTGAAACTATATCTTCCTAAATCCTGCATGACAGCACCATGTTTTTGCCTCTGGTGCTCACACTGTTAAAGCAGCAAGGAGGCGCTAAAAAAGGGCTCATCTTCAACTGTCTCTGATTTGTGTAAATGCTATGTCCAACAAACCCTGTTTCCTCTGTCAATATGCCTGTGAATAAATAACAATAAATGTAAATAATAAATAAACCCTGTTAATATATTTTCTAAACTGACTCCTCCTCCTTGGTGCTGGAGTATCAGTAAATCAATCTTGAAAAGTCTACTATATAGGCAAATACAGAGGTAATTTTCTGATCCTCTTATTTCCAGGAGTCTGGCTTTCAACAGAGCTTAAATTTTGAATTTTTAGCTACTAGCAGAAAAACTGACTGTGTATACCATGAAAAATGAAAGATGAAAGGTGAATTAATCAGTTTGCTACTGAAAGCAAAGGTAGTTCATACAGATTTTGGCGGTTTGGTTTCAGTTCGGTTTTTCTGTGTAACTTTTTCTTCAGTTTGAAGCAATCATTTGATTATAAGCAACCACTTATTTTGCCATATCTCTTAGGCTTCAAAGAGAAAAAGCTTTTTCCTTCCTGCTGGCAGCTGAGGATGACCACAATTTTGCAAAATTGGGCACCTGCCTTCTACAGCAAGCCAAGGTGCTCCCAGATGGCTGCACAGTTCTGAGAGGAAACTACCTGGATATGGGAGCCTTTTCTAGGCTTTGAACAAGGTTTGTAGAAGACAGAAAAAGCTAAGCAAGGAAGTTTAGGAAACTGGTAAGAACTCATTAGCTGCTGGTGCTGGATGATTTTGAAGCATTACATGTTTGTTGTTTGTTCACAACAGTTCTTGCCTCCAGCAAAGGGAAAAATGCATATTGATCATGCCATTTTATAGCCAGTTGCCAGCCACACCTCCTACCTGTCGCCTGCCGAGTTCTATGCTTCTTTCAAGCTCCATTTTGGCAGCTACCAGTTCTTGTTGATGGTTGTGCCTTAGCTGGTCAATTGCTGCTGCATGTTGGTGGTTGAGCTCTGAGCGCAAGGAAGCTGGTTACCACGAACAAAGAGAAAAGTTTAATTTGGATGTGTTTACATTAATTAACAGTAACAGTCCAGCTCCATCTAGTATTGCTGCTGACCTAAAACACGTTTTACATCAGCCAAGAAACTGTCCTGTATTTTATTCCTGTTGCTTTCTGAAAACATCAGTTCTCCATCAGGAACTTTGGTCACTTACTCCTGTCAAAAGAGTCTTAAAGGTGAGATATCTCAAAAGTGAAGAGTTTAGGCTTACCTGTTAAAGCCTATAGTGATTTTAAGAGGAACACTTAGGTCATGCCTTAGGAATGACTCAGAGACACTACAGTGTTATAATATATATACACGTGCATGTATATTTGCATGAGTAGAAATAATGGTTTTGGGCCCCTTTTCAGATTTGAAAAATGTATACCTAACATAGCTTTTCCTTCATCCTCCAGCTCAAATCGTAGAGTCTGAAGTTCCTGTTCCATCTCCAATTTAAAACCTTCCATGGCTTGTTTATGTGTTTCTTTCAGTGCATGAAGTTCTTCTGAGTGCTTCTGCTGTAAACGTTCTTCTAATTCCTATGAAATCAAAATTGACAAAATTTGTTCTACACCAACTTAGAGAATTTATAAAACATTACACAATAAGCAACTAGAAACAAAAAGCAGACATTGACACAGCCTAGGAAAAAAATCCACTAGTATTACTCGTATTTTCTTATCCTCCTAACATATTTTTTCTTTTCAGTGGTTGATGGTTACCAAGATTACCTGTGCACAAAACCCATTTGGCTCACAGCTGGAAAAGAGAAAAAAAATCAATCCACGGCTATATCTACAATAGCAAGCAATGTAATAAGGTGCAGATTCATAGATGGGTCTAATGTGCACACATTTGGGGACTTCTGTTCCCTAAGGACAGCCATGTTTACACCCTGTGGAATTGTATGAAGCATAATGTTCCTGGTACAGATCTTCTGGGCACATAGTGGGAAAACTGATTGCAAAGGCACACTCTGGATCTGAACTTAAAAAAATCTCAAGATACCTCCCCATTATGTAGCATGCACTGGCAAAATTCCAATTTTAAAGCTGGTTTTGTCAAGGTTTTTTAAAAAAGGTATCTTGGCTGGAGCACGAAAATTATCTTGCAAGTCACAGAACACAGCCAACACAATTTTAATGAAAGGAAAATATAAAATACATTTCAAAGGAGTCTACTGACAGAAAAATCATGCAAAAGTAATTGTAATAGAAAATTCCTACTCAAAATCAAAGCAAGAATATAATATTAAGGGTAACAATGTCACTGTACCGTAAAGTAATGCATGTATTGATAATTATTTTACATATATATATACACACCCCCCACATGCATATAAAGCAAGACATGAAACAATGCCAGTATTAGAAAATATTTTCAATATGTCTTGTTCAGATTTAACTGGATAACAGTATTACTGCAATACATCAGCTGAAAAGGAAATTTAGTAGTTATGCAGATACTTTATTAATTCCAACTGTGTATGTAAAATGCTAAAATGGCAATATTCTATACAGAATGTGGAATAACCATATGAACATGCCTTTTGTTCTTGCTCCTTTGTTTCTTCCATGTTTTGAAAGGCAAGAATATGGGCTTCCTGAAGTGACTTATGCCTTTGCTGATGCTCTTCTTCTAATTCCTGGATCTCCTGAGTCAGTCTCTGTCGCTCCTGACTGAACTGGGCTTGTAGCTGTTGCAAAGAGCTCTGGGACTGGGAAAGCTGCATCTCCAGATTCTGCTTCAGTAAGGAGATCTAACCCACAACAGAACAGCAAATATTCATTAGTCATTAATACTAACATCTGCTGTAAAGAAGACATTCAGAAGAAGAAAACATTTGAAATTTGAGAGCCAGAGTGTTAGCTAAAAGACAGACAAGCAATGTCATCCATCTAATGAATTTGTTGTTATCAGAGATATAATAACGAGATTTTAGTGGTTTTGTAAGGATTATCATATTGGTTAGTCCATACTGCAGCACTACCTGTAACACCATTTTTAATGGCCAGATTATAAAAAATTATTTAGATTTTATATAAAAGATCAATAAAAATGACACTATCAAGGCCTGAAATCAAACACTTGATTGTTAAACTATTTTTCAGGGGAACATCCATTCTGCAAGGATAATCTTGCACTTGGAATAGGGGAGGATAGCCTGTGATATCTACACTGATTTTTATATCTTTTTGTAAGCTATGGTCCTACCTTACTAGTGGTTTTCTCATTTAGAAAGAAGTGGTACCACTCAACATTACAAATAAAAACTAACATGATTTCCCATCACACTTTTTAGTTAGTTCAGTAAGACTATGAGAGTGTTTTTTATGCTTATTTCCAAGTTCTAAACAATCTGAGTCACAACTTATTTTCTTAGAAATACCTGATTTAACAAATGATGCTTTTCATCCAGTATTATAGCATGCCATATTCTTTTTTAGACCCATTTTCTTTTTATAATAATATTATACTTTGTTCTCCACATCAGACAGCATCTTTTCAGACTGAAAGTACTAAAGCCAACCATGAGCGATACTCTCCACTTCTGGAAACAAGATTTAACCAAAAGAGTTTTGCTACAGTGACTCAAATGAAGGAAAATAAAATTGCCAAGTGACAAAGAACTTGAATCAGTAAGGATACTTTTCAAACCTCAGAGCATTACATCATATGGAATTATAAATGAAAGTCTGATAGTGTCATTTGATTCAGCATATCTTAAAATTAATTATATCAAATTCATAACGACATTGCACATCAAGTTATTGAGTTAGAGAACATTAAATCCACCACTCAGCAAAAAACCAATAGCAGCATACCAAGTACAACTTGTAGCACGAACATTGCTGCTGAACACGTGGGTTAAGTTTCTTTTTCAGAAGGACACAGCTTAAGCAGATTTGAAAGAAAAAAGCTACAGAAACAAAAACTAGCAGTAAAACAAAAGAAAACAAAAATCAAACTAATTTAAATGAAATAAGCATAGCTCATTGTATTTCAGATTCACTAGGTCTTTGTGTCTGGGAATATACACCCTACCTTTAACATACACTGTATAAGTACTATTGTACTTCAGGTACCTTTGAAAGAGATTAGCTACAATTAAGGGAGGGTAGGGAAGGCCTACACTACATTCTTCAAAACCTTTTACTAAATACATTAAATAAGAATTTCACATAAAAATTGTACAGTGTCAGACCAAAGTTTTGTCTGATCTCTGGTTCTGCCTCCAAAAAGGGCCAACCAGGTCTTTACCCACGGTAAAAAAGGTCAAGCATAAATGTAGGGAGCTTGACTCTGTAGTCTACCTGGAACTAGAAATCTTTCTTAAACCAGAAGAGGTATTTTGGAGCAGATTTACAGAAGAAACAGTAACAACCACTATCTGAACCCATAAAAGCTTTTAGTATCCACAATATCCTGTGTCAAGTTCCAATTTGACATGATAATCTTCAGTACTTGTAATGGAAAGGAGTCAAAAGAAGTTCCCTTTTCATTTGCTGTATTCTACTCATGTTTCTATAGATCTCCATCATTTCCCTCCTTACATCTTTGCCACACTGAACTGCTTTGGCTTAGTGAGTTGTTCCATATATGACAGTTATTTCATATCTATGATCACATTTCTCCTACTTTTACCCCTTTTCTACTATTTCTTTTTTAAGATTAGGAGGCCAAAATAGCACAAGTTATTTGAAATGAGAGTAAACTCTGTTTTTATGTAGTGATTTATATAGTTTTACATGTTATATTCTCTGTTTCTCTCCTATATTGATAAAGTTTAATTTGCTTTTGAGATTCCTACTGAGCACTAAAGTGATGTTTTCATAGAATTATATGTAATAGTCCCGAAACCTACTTTCTAGTCGTAACAGGTCAAGGTAAGGCTCATTATTTTACAGAAGGAGTTACAATTTTTTTTTTTGCCTTGTGGGTCATTTTGCATTTATCTACACTGGATTTCATCTGCCATTTTATTGCCAAGACCCTTGGCATTGACAGTGAATAAGTTTTATAAGCTGCAAAGTTTCCTACCCTACTCATTTCTCAACAAAAAAAAAACCAAAACCTTTTTGTTGAGAAATGAGTAAAGTAGGAAACTTTGTAGAAGTTTAAAAGAAACTATTTTGAGCATCAGTGTAAGTCTACTGATGATCCACCTTCACTGTGGTAACAATTTAATATCTATATATAATACATATTGTATTTTTTCTCTTCACCCCTAGAAACTTACTCCATTGAAGTGGTGCGTTTGCACCATGCAGCTGCCATCATGGCCAGCTCTGAATTTTCATATATGCATTATCTTCTTGTACTGCAATGTGCTACTGTCTTCCTTCTCCGGGAAAAAAA
>VYXD01014867.1:1131563-1186962 GCA_013397195.1 Hylia prasina | reverse complement strand
AAAAAAAAAAAAAAGAAGAGGCTATTTTACCTAAACTTTCCTTTGGTTGACTCACATCCCCATCTACTCTAATTCATCCCATGTTCACTACTGGGCCCTTCTCTCCTTTCCCACCTTTGTGTAACCTCATACCTACCTGGTCCTTCTCCTCATCTGTAAGCTCATGCTTACTTGTCCCTTTGACCATGCTTCTATCCCTCAGGTTTCTCAGGACATTGTGCTGTTCACCCTGGCCACCAGGAGTTATAAATCTAGGGCAAGTCCTGCCCACTCCTGAGAACCTCAGGTAATTTAATGATCACACTCTAACAAGCCTTTCATGATAACAGTCAAATGGAGTCAACCACAGTAACCTAGGCAAATTTTTTAAAATAACATGAAAAAATGATTTTTTGGCTTGAAGTTAAATCTATCTCTCACTTAAGTTCCTGCTCCTAATTCTGACAATTATCAGTATATAATTTATAAATATGTTGAGCATGGGTCAAGGGCAAAATGATTTTGTTTTAATTTCTGTCTTGGAAAGGCAGAAAACTTTTAAACTGAGATGACAAAGAGAAGTCTGACATCTGGGCAGGAAGCCATCTTCGAAGAGATCAGAATAAGAAAGAGCAGTTCATCGTTCCACCAGATTAAAGTGACTGCAAAACCATAGCCTGAAATGAGTCAATGTCTGGAGATGTCTATTTGCATCAATAGACTATACAGAAAATAAAGGACAATGAGGATTAAATGATTCTAGCAAGCAAGTCAGATTAATCTACCCTTCTAATAATTTGCTTTGATGTTGAAAAGTACAAAAAGGTTTAAAATATCAGTCTTTTTAGAAGAACATGTGATTTTAAATACTATTTTGATTATTCAGTGCATAGATTGATATCCTTTAGAGCATGTTTTAAGAACATTAATGCTTCTTTTTGTATGTCTTTGAACTACCCTTTCTGTACACCTCTGTACTGAGGATTCAAAAGAAAAGAGCTCTAAACACTATCCTCTGAACTTCCAATACTTTTGTCTCAGGTTTTCAGCACATTAAAAACATCAGCTGAGAGTTAAAAACAAAATTAATTAAAAGAATAGTTTGGCTACACTTATGACTGACAAAACTGCAAATTATAATAGAGCATCAATCCCATGCTTTGTAAAAAGCTCTGCAACACACGTCTGCACTGCCCACAAGCTTGCTTGCGTTAACAATGACATAAAAACGCTGCTCATGTTATGACCACGTACACAGTGTTCAATGCCAGTGATACACACAGTCACACAAATGAGGGGGATGCACCACACAAGCTTTTGATAGCAGCACATGTTCTCGTCTCAGATATTATCATGTCTCCCATTTCATGGGCTTAAGCTGTAAAGCAGTACTGCAGGATATGCAGGTTGATTAGTGCAAGCATGCCCTGTTCACAAGCTGTAAGTGCAAATCACTTACATTGCTGATAGATTTATGCAAAGCTTCACCGAGACAGTGCCGCTATGAAGGAAAGATCACAGGAATAAAGGGAAACATTCAGAAATCAACTAAGTAAAAGAAAAAGGGATAAGGAAGGAAGGGTAAACATAGAACATTAATTATAATTTGATCAGAGAAAAATAAGTTGAAAGCCATCTGAAAAAAATATGAATATGTTTGACTTAGTCTATAAGCTACTGAACACAGAACAAAATGATGTGGTTTACCATGTTATGTTTCTGACACACAGTATAGCATTATTGCTTTTATTTCTTTAACATAATGTTAAATGTATTACACAGCTGAACACTTTTGAAGTTATCCACTTGTTTTCTCTTCTCCTTTATGGCAAAACAATTTCGGGAAGAAATCATTAAGTACATTAACAGATACTATATAAGGGCACAATCAACAATCAGCTGTGCGTCTTAACAAAAGCATATTAAATACATCAGATTAAAGATCAAATTTCACTGCTAAAGGGCAAAAAATTAGTTTTTAATGAAGACATTTCTATTAAAATACTTATTTTATCTTTCTTAAAATTCAGAAACAAATGGGTACATAGAAGACTATTCCTGAAAGTCTCCAGCAATAAAATGACTTAATGTACCACTTCTACTAGTGGTGATTACTAATGAAAAGCAAAAAATCCCAACATATTGCCAAGTAAATGCTCTATGAAATCTTATCGATCATACAAATAATACACACAATTCATATGTATATAAAAAAGCCTCTGTGTTTATATATATGAATCATGTAGATAAGCATACACACATGCACAGAACAGAGTCATCAGAAATTAAGTGAGAGCAATTTCAAATGCAGCATGACCACTTTCCCCTCTTGTCACAGGTCAGTCAAGAAGATGGCTTTCTCCAGCAGACAACAGGTATTTTGACACCAGCCTGAAAGCCTATAGGTGGGAACTATTAGATAACACTTTGCCAAAATACAAAAAGAAATTGTTATTCAGTCTCAAGAATCTAAAAAAGGGCACAACATAAAAAATCATTATTGTGAAATATCCAAAATGACCTTATTAAAATTGTTAGAGAGTTATAAGCATTAATTTTCTATGCAAGAGTGGAACACTAGGAGGCATCCATACTCCAGCAGACAAGGCAAGAGACCAGCATCTAACAGCTCTGATTCCAACAGACTGACACTGCCAGTCTGAACAAATCCACCCAGTTTTTCTGTGCTTCCTTTCCCATCTGTTTGCTTTGTTTGGGGGGGGAGCTGTTACAAGCAGGAACGATCTCCTGCTAAATAAATGTTCACTTTCTAGAACATTTGGGACTTTATATTGGTGGATGTATCTACGCAGCACTGTGATACAATGAAGAAATACTTAGATTTTACACTTAAAGCAGAAAAGTTCTCATTGTACTTCACTGAAGAGAAGTTCCAAGTAAAAACAGAATTATATAGGCTAGTCAATTGGAATGGGGGGAGCAAAACATGTAGCAATTTAATCAGATGAAGCTCCATATTCAAAAGTATGCAGAATACAGAACTCCAAAACAACACTGGTTAAGTGTTATTAAGAAATTTCATAAAATTTTCAGACATCCTTATGAGTACTTCCATGGCAAGGTCCATCCATGTTCTGGAGAAAAAATATGTTAAGAACCAAAAAGAATGCAGGCATAATTATTACCGTTTGTATGTATATGATGGGGAAGAATTATGATTAAAAAGCAAGGAAGAAGAATCACTCTATTTTTACAGGCTGGGATTCAAGATTTCATTTGTGATGTTACTGTGGTGTAAGAAGCCTTTGCTCAATTCTCTTTGAAATCTATGGGGTGTACAAGTGAATTAATTTACTTCTTGAAAGTACAGAAATTCTGAAAACACATCTCTACTTGGTACATATGTATCAGCTAACCTGATTTGATTTTAGCTAACCTAACCTTGATTTTGCTGTCTCATTTTTCAGCAGAAGTATTATCTTCTCCACCCTCAGTATATGCAAAGCTAAGCCTCAGATGTAACCACGAGAGCTCCATCATGACCAGAGGAACAGTAGAGATGCAGCAGAGAACAGAACCTGCATCTTTATATGCAGCATCTTTAGAATCCACCGACCATTGCAGGCTACTCAGCAGGACTGAAAGATTGTGCAGGCAATATATGGAACAAGATTGGAAGTCTCAGTTCTCTTTCAACACCTCTCCTAGAAGAGCTGAGTTTTCAGTTTAGTTGGGAAAATGTGTGTTGCAATGAAGAACAGATTTAATGATTTGAAACTTTCAAGCTTTATGTTTGCTTATTGTAATGAACAATTGTTTGTGCTCCCATCACAGTTGTCACAGGGGCCATTTTTTGGTGATGAAATAGTGTCATTTTCCTTAAGAAGGACATTTACTGCACCAGTGACATTTTCACATTTTCATTCAGTTATCTTGTTTCCTGGAGGACATTAACTTATTGAATGCATGGAAGTTCTCCTGTTTTATGGTTTCTCTGAACTAAAAATGACTTTCAACCAGATTAGAGAGGCTTGACTTAATTTCAGCATCAGTCTTCATATCACCCAAAGATCAGTTATGTAACACTTTTCCCTCACTGACATTTCAATGTCACATTGTGTCACAATCTGACTTGGCTATATGGTTTACTGAATTTTCAAAACACTGCTGGCGAACAGGAATTCTTGTGTAAAACCCGAAACCCTAACTGGGAAAGCTCCTACTTTATCTGTTTTATCAAAGCATATCCAGATTGCTACACAGTCTTTGCTTCATTTTAAGAATGACCTCCCAGAGATGCTGCTTGCCTTTCTGAAGAACAAATCCTATGTGCACCCAGACATTAGTAAAGGAAACGAGTTTCTGAAGTGCCTAGCACAGAAGCCAGAGGGACCTTTGGCATAAGCCCAGTCTACCCAGCTAATAATGGCAACAAGAACCCTAAAACTCTCCCTCGAGACAGGTCTTTGAAGAGAAGGACTGATTTGTCAGCAGATGTGCAGGCTCTGGCTGTGCAGTGCTTACGTGGCAGATGACTCCGCAGAGATTTGGAAAGCAGCTGTTTGCTACTACAACATTTTGTACTTGGCTCGAGGCTTGTGATATGCTAGGAACTGGAGAGCTACATCAAAGTTTGCCCTCTCTGACTGGTAAGAAAAAGCAGTATTTAGAGCCCTTTCCCTATCTCAAAACTCAACAGTTTTCTAATGAGGAAAATGAAGTATATATAAAGCATTCTGAAATCTTTAATAATCTCTGGGATCTAATTGGTCCTGATTTCCTCCTGGTTTTGGAGCAACCCCAAAGGGAAGGTGCTATCCCCAGGATGCCAGAGGATGGGAAATTTATCCTGTTGCTTTATAAAGATGGAGTTTTTCTCTCCAGTTCCAGGAATCTGTCAAACCTCCAGGCAAAATCATAGAATGGCAGGGGTTGGCCTAGGTATTTTGCAGATTTGTATCTGTTTGGATTTTAGAATTTACTCTTTTAATCCAACAAACTGCAGGTTCAATGGACAGGGGAAAAACAAGTGCATTTGAATGTCCTGATGATTTTTAAAGGTTTTGGAAAGTGATTAGAGCTTTATTCATTTATTTGTCATAATGCTGTCAGGATTTTAAAGGTTATATACACACCTTGACTAATTTTTCCTGGAGCACAGAAGTATCACTGCCCTTAATCTAGAATTTTAATAATCTGCTGAATCTCAAACAAATTTTGCCCCACCTGACAAGTTCTCTCACATTCCTTCCAGGGTCCACTCTTCATTTGTTTTGAACCAAAAGCAAAAGCTACTTGAGCAAGCACAGAGCAAAGAGGCTAAGGGAAGTGTTTTAAAACCAGATGCTTGCCAAAGTCTTTATCTTACATTTAAGGGAAAAACATATATAAACAGAGGATTAAAATTTTGTTTTGGGGATGGTATTACTGTTGGATTTGGCTTAGATTTCTATTTACCAATTTTGGAAGTGTGAACTTCCAAATCTCAAATTAAACTTTTTACTCATGTACAATACTAAGCATTTCGTGTTCTTTTCATGCACTGACAAATAGAATTAAAAGCCTTCCCATCTCCTCCAGATGTACTGCCAAAAAAAGTTTGTGACATTAAATTTCAATTAGAAGTTTAGGATCAGGTAGACAGGTTTCTTTTGATATGAAAATATCAACTTCAAACATTAGCTTAGATATATTTTTAACTGAATTAAACACAACAGCATTGGAGGAAAAAAATTAAGAAGGAACCAGAAGAGAGATTAAAAAGTCAAGCAGGACATTTATTATAAAACAGAGAACAAACTCACACTTGTTAGTATTCCTACTGCATCCTATTGAAAATATTTTGAAAACACTGGTTTGTTCTGTTGCTTTTATTTGCCTGTTTTGCTGAGTAGCTCTTAATTGTAAATGGTCTTTAATGAATTTCCTCCAATATATTCAGAATCTTTTAAACAAAGAATAAAATAATGACAAAGGCGTGGTCTGGGCTGAACAGGCTCACCAAAACTAAAGGCTCGTAACAAACAGCTGAATTTTAGGCATTTGTTTTCATGTCCAGGCTTCAGACAACACTACAATGACCAATGTGGACTGAACAAATGCACAAGCTCATCATCAGGATCACATCTCTGCCGAGAATAGGGAGCCCAGAACAAGAGGGATTCCTTACTGAGAAGCAGAAAGTCACGTAACCAGGGGAAGCACCCACAGTAGTTCAGCCTCTGAGGGCTGCAGTGAGTCTGCACTATGAGATTACCCACATGCTCATGTGAAGCAGCTTCTGACCTGTCTAAAGCATAGGTCTCCCACTTGGAGTACATGAGCACCAATTCTTCTAAACCAATGGTGAGTGGCAGGATGCACACAGACAATGGATCTAGGCAGAAAGTCCCAATTCTCCCCTAATTCTCTGTGAGGCCTCCATGACTTACAGCACACTCCCATTAAGACTACAGTTTTGAGAGCTGTATTAACCTGTCAAAGTTTCCAACAGTCAAAGAAAGCATGCTGCTTTAGAAAAACAGGTTATCTACAGATTGAAGAAGAACCATAAAACATTACCCTGAACTGCATTCCAGGGTGCCCTTTTTTCTTTCCTCCTTCTTGGTATAATTTTTCTTTTTATTCTTTTGGATTTCCACATTTTAGATTTTTAAGTGCTTTTTAAACCTTGCCCAACATCTTTTACCATCCACTAGATGTCATGGTAGCCTTACTAGTATTACTGAATACAAGACTTGCCAAAGCAAATTAGGAGAGAGTTATTTGAAATTTACCTCCAACTCTGCTTCTGACAGACAAGCCTTTAGACAGGGTGTTCAGGACAATATCAAATGACAGGGAGCTGAGTAAAATGATTCTGTGCTGAAAGTTTATCTCCCTTCTTTCTGGAAACTGATACAAGGTATGTGCAGGCTATTTCTTGTAAAAATTTCCAGCATCCATTTGACAGCAAATCTTCTAATGCAAGGATTACCCAGGCTGTGGAACAGGCCAGTAATCCTTGTGCTGGGAAAACAAAGAAGCATTTCCTGATTTTGCTAATGTGGATGCACATCAGCTCTACAAGAAGCACCTCTACAAGGGCAAGGAAGGATGGAGCAGTAACTGTCTCTGGATGAAGCCTGATCAAAAGCCATTCATAGATGTGCACAGGAGCTCAGGGACTTTTCTCAGCATTCCAGCAACAGCAGAATATTCAGGATTTTTAGACCAGTATGTTAAGACTGAGTTTGTAATTTCCTGAAAACTACAATTTGAATAATAACTCCATCAGAAGGAAATATTTACATTTTGATACATGTCAAAGTTTCTCCTATTTACTTTGACAGTTTAAAAAGGAGCACACCATCCCAGAAACAAACTCTGAAGTGGACATCTCAACATACTTTTCAAAAAAGGAGCCTTTGCAGTAGGAAAAACAAAGAACAGTCAGTGAAATGTATGTAGCATAATTTTGTCCATTCTTGCTGTCCTACTTCTGGTATTTCCATTAATAGAAGACATATCTTTGGTGTGAAAAGCTGACATGAGAAAGAAGAATGTCACACATGCTTTGCCATGTATGAAGCTATTTAAGAATGGGAAAGCTACATATGGGAAAAAATAATAACTTTACTGAAACATGTTACTGAAAAATAAGGAAGATGGGAGAACCAGTATTTGCTCAAATATAGAAAGGCCCATCCACAGTGAGAATCCTACATTCAATTTACTGAAAAAATATATCACAAGAAGAAACAGATAAGAAAAATACAAATCTTAACCTGTAGGTTTCAGTGCCCAGAACTGAAGGTTACACGAGACAGAGAGGCAAAAGAGAGAACACGCTCATGGCTTTCAAAAAAAAACCCTGAAAATCCCAACTGTTTTGGCCCTGGCTGAAGCTTTCTTAGCAGTAAAATGCTTTTAAGAAAAGCGTTAAAACCTCATTACAGAGCTAAGAGGAATGGAAAGGAGCTAGCATATCTGAATCCACTGCATATTTCATTATGAAACTCTCAAATGGATTGATGTAGAAATACTTGGTGCAAGCTACACAGAAAGAAAGGAAAAGCACTTTCTTTTTTATCTTCTAGACTAATTTCTCATATCAGAGATAAAAACTACACATTTGGTCTCTAGACAATGATCTAGTTAAACTACCAACCACATTTAAGTGTTGATGGTGCTTTGCATCTGTCAAGAAAGTGTTTAAGCACTTCATCAGCTGACTAGCATTTTATCTCAAGAAAACTGGTTTATTCATAAGGAAGCTATACTGTTAGAACAACAATAATCCTACCTACATTCTGTGATGGACCACTTAGCACTACTGATATGAAAGCAAAATTATTACCTAGCTTTATGCAACAACTCGATTCCACCTATCAAACATGCAACAAATAGAAATGGCAGAAATTTGTAGATAATTTAAAAAAAATCAGCTTAGTACACTTTATGGGCAGTATTTCTTTTGTTTAAACTGTTTGGTTTGGGTTTTTTTTAATTAACATTTTTATCTGTGTCTGTTCATTCAGTTTGCCAGCAGCAGCCAGCAGCATTCCCAGGTGGGCATCCTCTAGCTTGTATTTTTCTACAGTTTAGGTAACTATATTTAAACCTGTTTTTTCAGCCCTTCAGCCTTGCATGATTACATAACTGTTCTTTTACTTCAAGCTAGGCAATACACTTCTTCGTAGCTTGTTTTTAAATCAAATCAAAGATGCATCAAAACACATATTAGAAAATTGCACCTCTTCTGTTGATGAGCATTTAATTTCTGAATTCAGCCTCTATAAACTAAAATTATGCAACTAAGTGGTGAACCTCTAGACACTTTCTCAGCATAAAGAACACACATTGTTGTGTCCACATTTGTTGTCAAATCAGGATTTTCAAATTATTTAGCAGAGACCCTGATCTTGTATTGTTTTGATAAATCATTGTATAATATTACTGGTACAGAGCAGACAACTATTTCAGGTGTAAAAATCTGAATTGCAGAAAGAGAAGCTGGATTCCCTCTCTTCCTAATTTCATATAGGCTTCACGCCTTTCAAATGGGTCTTAAATCATCTTCCCACAAATTAAAACCAGGGTGTGACAAATTCCACAATTTCACTGCAGCATCTCAGGCAGTTCTAGTTCAGGGTAGAATTTCTAAGGCGTTCCAGGACCTGTTCACTTCAGTAGCTTATCAGTTCTGGAGGAGGAGACAGAGGAGCATCCTTATGGAGTTCGTGGGTGACACCAAAACAAACAATAAAACAAACAATAAAAGGTGGAATGGACACCACACACTGAAAGACAGGGCTGCCATCCAGAGGGATCTATCCAGGTTACAAATACGGGCTGGCAGGAGCCACACAAAATTCAGCAATGATAAATGCAAAGTCCTTGAAACAGGAAGAACCAAACCCACACTGGACCACAGACCTGCTTTGCACAACCTCCTTGAGGTAGGCTAAACATGAACCAGCAGCATTGTGTGGCAGCACTGAGTGCCAGCAGCACACTGGGCTGCAGCAGCAACCAGTGGTTTGAGAAAAGGCATCAGTGCCTTCAACTGGGCACTCACTGCACATCACCTGGAGGGCATATTCTGTCTCCTCCTCCAGCTCATTCAGCTTTGGTACAAGACACATGTTTATAAACTTGATCATATTCAGTGGAGAGTTACCACCAAGAAGGCTGGGACTGGAACAGATATCCTTCTGAGGTAACTCTCTTTGATCAGGCTAAAGAAGAAATGGCTTTGTGGGACTTAATACTTTTCCAGCACCTATGAGGTGGTTACAGTCTTGTAATGTTACAATGGTGTACAGCAGAACAGTGAGAGGCTAAAATCAAACTGAAACAGAGAAGGTTCTGTCTAAATATAAAGCTCACTATGAGGATAATTTAGCAATAAATAAGATTATTCAGAGACACTATGGAATCTTCATCCTTAGAGGTTATTCAAGAGCTGACTGGACAGAGCCCTAAGCAACCTGGTTCTAATTCAGTGCTGACCGATTTGAGCAGCCTCCTGAGGCCTCTTCCAGCCTAAGCAAGTCTGTGATTCTGTGATCCAGGTCACTATAACCCTCAGAGACTATCTTTTGTGTACTGCAGTCAGGAGGAACTTACTACAAATCCATTTCTCCAAGAGTTAAGTAACTCTCCAAGAGTTAAGATGGGTATATCTTTTACACTATGGCCTGGAATTCTCTCTTTTCCAGCTGTAATGGATAAAATACAGATTCTTACAGAGGGAAAGCCTAATTCCCTACTGCCAACACTAACTTTTCCATATTTATTAAATACCTATCCAATTCAAACAGTGGTATGGAAAAGTCACAGCTGGATTGAAAAAAAAAATAGTACTCACATGCTATTATCTTTGCATACAGTTCTGATACAGAAAAAAAGATATGAAGAGAAGAAAAATACAACCATTTTGCATATGGAGACCTTTTCCTGTGTCTGAAAATACTATAGTAATTCCTCCTTACTACAGTTAGCTTTCTGATTCCAAATTTCTTGCACAGGCAGAAAAAATGCAAGTAATTTTCCATTCTGAAACCATAGGTTAGATTTTTGAACATGGTATTTTTGAAAGGCAGAAATAAAAGTGTGTTAAAACTATGGAAAATTAAATATATCCCTTTCAAGACAAGATGCTATTTACAGGTAGAAGTAGAGAAGGTAAATGAAACTTGAGTAATGTGAAACTTAAAATCAAATTAGTCCAATTCTTATTATGTTCACATTGTAAAAAGTAACAGACCAAGAACTTTGAAAACCTCCAGCTTTTATGAGCCTAAACCACAAGACTTCACAAGCTTAAATTCCCCTGTCAACAAAATATATTGTGACATGCTCCTGTGAGAGGCTGTATAATCAAATGAGTGTTCAGTTATTAGACTTCCCAAATTAGCCAACAAATTAAAACCCATCCCACAATAACATCCTGGAATCACAGTCATTTAATGAGTTCCAAAATCTGTTACTCCTACTTTAAAGTGTGTTTGTTCATTATCAGCTATTTCTTCAAACTGGAGTCAATAAAACCAGTTCTACAGCATTTATGGTTTGGAAAAAATACAAAGCAAGTATTTTCTTTGAATTATCTAACACAACTGAAATTATAAATATGTGTTATCATTAAAAAACCTCAGTGTTTACACAAAATTATCCCAAAACAATGTCCAGAATCACTTAAGACATAGCTGTAATAAATGTGTCATAGAAACTGAGGGACATTTTGACTTCTCAGAGACTTGTACAGTGTTAATCTTGTACACATATGGGATTATTATTTTTGTAAAGACAGGGGATACCTCTAAGTCAAATCAATTAGCATTGGTAGATATTTAACAGCACAACAGGTGAGCAGACAAAATGAAAACAATCTTGTAGTGAAGAAGTGAGACTGTCAACATCCTCTCCCTCCTCTCCCCAAAACTGTGAAAGGTTTTATTCACATTTAATGTAAAGAACAACATTCGTGTAATTAAAGTTATATCCACATATAATTTAAAGTATTTGATCATGATTAGGTTCAAAAGCCCTATGCTAACAAATTTCATTTCAAAGCCAGATATCACAATTGATTTAACTGACTTAGTTGGCAATAAGCCACCAACAATTAAACTGTAATGGCTTTCCAGTTCTGAAAGACACCATAGTTACCTGGTCTAAAAGATCTTCAACCTTTTTTTGCCATCCATCCCTTGCTGCATTTTTTTCACGTTCTTTCAGCTGCAACAGCTGAGTCATAGCTGCCTTCTTGTCCTCTTCATGCTGCAGCCTCAGCTCTTCACGAAGCTTATTACATTCCTGTCTACAAACAAAGGTCAAATAACTAAAATGCAGTGGGACCTTCTGAAAGAAGTAGGAAAGAATTATGACCTCAGTAATAATTGGAAAATCTTAAGTAACAGAAACCTTTGCCTTATATTTCATTTGATAGCACATTTGCATATAATATATAGATCATTTCTTATTAAAGAATAAAAGAAAAAATAATGCTTGCCGAAGATTTTCTGTCCATTTTATTTCCAAGTCACGTGCCATTCTGTCAACTTTGAACTTTTCCTCCTCTCTCATGGCAGCAATCATTGCCTCATGCTGTTGTCTCTCCTGATCTAGTTCTCCCTGCAAATACAAACTTTACAATAGAGACTGATCAGCAGCAAAAGTGTATTTCAAACATTAAATGAGTGTACTTATAATAAAAATATCAATTACAATTGGCTCATAAATTTGAACTACACCTTCTTCACTGTGAAATTCCTGATTATGCACAATTAATGCTTATTCATCTCCTGATATTTTTTACTTGTGAAATAGAAGTTTGTATTCCTATAAAAAGCGATTTTCCAATAAGTCATTCTGCAATTTTTTCAAATATCATTATGTTGAAACATGAAATAATTTATGTTGCAAAGAACTTCAAAAGGTCAACAAGTCCCATTCACTGAAGGATTTACTTCAGAATTAGAGCAAGTGGCTGAGGTACTTTGTCAAGAATGCTTTGAATTTTATTTTAATTTTTTTCAAAGCATCAAATATCCAGTATATAAATTTCAAAGCCTGAGCTATCTATATGTGATACAGAGTTCAAAGTTCATTTCTGTTTCTTGATGGGACAAGCCTGCTACCAACAAGGTTTCACAGTCTGAACAGAGAGAACACCACCTTTAAAATTCCCATCAATTTCTGCTGAAATTTTACCATACTAGAATAGTAATCAGTTCCACCTAGAAATCCTACTTACATAAATGTTGTTCAGCAGTGCTTGCTTCGTTCATGAGAAGCAAACATAACCCCCTAAACTGAATGGTTTTTAAAATGAGACCTTTTCTGCAGCATTTTGATAGATTTTAAAATCTGTTAAGATAAATGTTACTGCCAGTAACCTACTATTTTGAACCTCCTATAACCTATTTGAATATTTAAATGCTTAATAGGTGAAGAGCAATACAGTTCATAAGCACATTTGGAGACATTATAAAAAAAACAGAGAAAGTTATAAACTGTAATATTGTGCACTTCTAATGACTGTAGCTGAAAGAAATAAAAAAAAATACCAATAACTTGTTTCAGGGTGGTTTTGTTAAGAAAATATGCAAACATGCTCAGTGAAAAAAAAAATTTGTATTTTCTGCTCTACATCAAATACTTCTGTGATCTTGTAAATGTACATTCTTTACTGAGGAAGCAAAAACAAAATGTTTACCTGGTATTGCAGTCAATGAGCTATTGACAGACTAATGGAAAGTTCTATTCCCATCTAAGCCAATTAAAATGACAATATACTCGTGCCTAGGCAAATTAATTGCTTAATGGTATAAAGTGGTCACATTTTCAAGGTGACAGTCTGCTATCTCTAAAGATATCCTAGCATATATCTAAAAATTATTCTCAAGTCTTTACTGAAATTCCAAATTTGAGTCTGAAATGAAGACTGTGTCCATTATCCAAGAAAAACATGGCATATATGTATTCAAAAAACTCATCAACAAGATTTCTGTGAATTCCAGAGCTAGTAAGCTTTGGATCTTGTTTTGCAACATGACATGAGCTGTCTGGAATTGCAGGTGTTAACTCATATCCTTTCATGAAATTCTATTAAAGCGCTGAACATATTTCTTATGAACATATTTTGGCAGCTACAATTTACATTAACCACACAAAGATATGCCTGCAGCACTACCTGTTAAATACTTAAAAATGTTCTGAAAACACAAAATACCCACCCTAAAACAACCAACCAATAAAATAAAAACTAAAAAAACCAAACCCCAGTTTCAATTTTTAAAATTCTCTACTGAAAATAGAAACCTGTCCTTTAAGGAAGTCATATGAGGCTCTTTCTATCACATGTACTCCATAGCACCTCAAGCAATTTTAAAAACAAGACCAAAATCGCCATGACTGTGCTTTGCACAATTTATTCTTCAACAGCATGGTTACCTCAACACTATACAGTGAATCTGTGGTCTCTCGCAGTCTTGCTCTCGTTAATTCTAGTTCTTTCTGGAGTATTTCCTGAGCTTCTTGAAGACTGGAGATGTGTCCTTCTGCAGTCCCAAGGCCTTGCTCACTTTTTCGTACTAGGTCTTGGAGACGACACACCTGTAACATCAAAAAAACCCTGTAATTTCCATTATTGTTACTAATGGCAGCCAAGTCATCCTGGTGTGTGGGCCTGATATTTCTGAGTATGAGACATTTCAGCCTGCTGGCAGCCGCTGAACTTTTCCCAAGGGAGAATTTCTCGGGAAGGCTTCTTCTCAAAACAATCTTGGCAAACAACTGTCCTTTCTCAAAACAATCCTTTCCCAGGTGGTGTTTTGCTGTTTCTCTAGCTTAACCAATGAGATTAGAGATGTGTCATTCCTATCCACAAATCATGTTAAGTCTGTATCAGAACACCTTATAAAAGGTAGTAAGAATTAGACAATAAAGCTTCTTCTATGCTCTTTGCCTTCTGAAATATTTGGAGTCTCTCATCTTTCCTTCATGTCCTACAACGACACTGGTGTTTTTCAGTGTTTCCTAATTCTGACCTAAACAAGTTTTTAGTAGAACTACCTGTTCTCTTTTAGTACCACTTAATGCTTCTGTATTTAAAAACAAATTACTTCAATATTATGAAAGCAAAGACTCACTTAAAGGATTTTTACAAGTAAAAAAATATATCCCATGTTTATGTTTGATGTCCAGTGTTTGATGCACATTGCAATGAAAGGGGCTACATAAAAGATCTAAAATTGCCTCTTAAGTTTGCTGTGAGAAAGCATGTTTTAAGCAAATTCATGATATATACTTCAAAATACATCAACTCAAGTGTAATATATAAATTAACTTGTACTAGAGTGTAAGTTTCTCTGTTTTCAGACTGCTGTCCAGCCTGTTTAAAACTAAACCTAGCAACTGTAGAATATAATGTAATCATTTCCTTAACTGCTATGTAGCAATATTCCTTTTTTCTGCCTGCTGGTGCTTCAGCTTCCCATCTGAAAAATGATAATACTACACCTCTTTGCTTCAAATAAAAATAGAAGAGACTGAACACTGTTCACCAGCTACAGGAAAGAAAAAGCTTTTTAAGTATGTAGCTTGGAAAAACAGAAAAAGGGAGGCAGCGAGGAACAAAGAACAGCAGCTAACTGGAAGTGCGTTTTTTGCTGAAGCAATAGTCTATGCTATTGCCTTTGTATGTTAAGATAAATTCATTCACAATGGAACAAGTGTCATAAGAAAAGATGAGCCTTTGGTTTACAGGCATGGACAGGTAAGAATTATAAACACTCTTCCTGTTTGTTAGAATAATTACATACAAATACTGTTTACTATACACACAGAAACATCACCGCTCTCTCCCAGAACTCTCTCCCTCTTGACAACCTGTCAAGTGTTTAAAAAGAGGAACTCCTACTTTTTTCTCAGAAAGGAACCCAAAATTTCTTTGGCATGAGAGATCTCAGTGAAAAACTCATGTAAACTTGAGCACTTGTCTCTGTGCTCCTTTGAGTTATATTCGAACAACCAGTAATTTCCTACAAAGCACTGCTACCTGAAGGAGAATCCCTACAAGAAAAACTGTCCCCAAACTGTATTGGTATCCTGGTAGTGCACTGCTGTCGATAGCAGCAAACCACTTGCATCATATGAATAGCAGTCCTATAGATCTAAAGGATATGGGAGCAGGCAGGAATGCCACTCATGGGGCTTAAGATATATTCTGCTGTTGACAAAGCAGTGATGGAGGCTGTTTAAAACTATCTTTAATAACATCATCAGAAATCTTTTGCATGGAGACAGCAAGTCCTCAGATGACTGTGCTAATCCAGATGAGTATGATACAAACATATCAACATTCTAAAAGCCCTTGGCTGGCCTACAGTGAAAGGAAACAAATAAGAGTGAACAGCCAGTTTTATCCTGAGACACATGTGAGAAAGCCACTATCTTGACTTAAACCAAACTCCAAAAAAAAAAGTCTCTGGCAAGTATTTAAGATTACACTGCTCTTAAACAGCTTAGTACTAGAAGCAAGCCTAATGAGGCTTCAATCTTCCCTCATCCTTTAGCTAAGGTAATTGCCACCAGAAAGTCTGTCAAAAAGAAAAGAAGATGGCATGGGTTCAAAAACAGCTTTCTCAGCAGGGAAGATAGAACTGAGCTAGCATCCACAGAAAGTAATGAATAAAAGCCAACTGTTAAATGACTTCTGTAACTTAAAGTAAACCAAAAAAAGAGGAAGCAACAGTAGCAATGTAAGAGCTAAGCTAATGATGTGTCAGACACATCACAGGGAATCTTTTTCTAGGTCATTGAAGGCATTGAGAAACTGTCGTTAGTTGTCAATAGAGATCTAAGGCCAAGCTGTGGTTGCAACTGAAGCACTTCTTTCATGTGCTCAAGACAAACATAGCAATGAAATAAAACATATTTCATCTGTATTACATGGAGTGGATTTACAGACCAACTCAAATTTATTGCCTGTATGTTTTCTCTCATTCTTTCATTATGCAAAATATATGGTATAACATTTATTCTGGGAAAGGATTGTATATAAACTCAAATATTGGACCGCAGCTGGACCTAGTTCCCTATTTTAATCTTCTGTTCCTTAACTTTGCTTCTGTTCGGTAAACTCAGCATGCTAAGTTTAGCCTGAATTTGATAGCAGTTGGATAACAGAAACTTATTCTTAATACATTTGAAGATATTTCCCTCAAGGAAGGAGAAAGTTTATTGCTCATGAACCCAAGAGAAATTGATAAAGAATAGCTAATTTAAGCGTACAGTGTTAGATGACAATAGAATGACAATAGTGCTCTACTCAGATATAATCCAGTAACAAAGATAGTATACGACAGAGAAGTTAAAGCTAAAAGAAATAACTAAACTTCCTGTAATTTTGAACTGAAAAATAAAGCTGTGTATGATTTTGTTAAGACACATAACAAATACACCACATTTTCATCAATTTGAATGCAGCTAAGCACACTTTTAAAAGAGAAAGAGCAGTTCCAGTGTAAACTTGCATCTTCTCTAAGCTCTGCACCAAAGCGACTGGCAACCCTCAGGAGGAAGAACCCTCCTGTTTAAACAGCTACTCACAACTGACTGATCAGTGGAGCTGCTCAACTCTAAAGGTGGGAGGTTCAGCTACTCTGGTAGTGTATAATCTCTGGCATACCCACCTATCTGGTAGGTCCTACTCTGAAAGTATATGTTAATATGTATTTTCATAATATATACCTTAATATATAATAATCAAATACATTATAATGCTATTAATAATGTATCCAATATATTATTAATACAGTATTATATATTACAAATAAAATCTATACTTTAGTAAGTTTATCTATACTTTTGGAAGGGCAAACTTCCCCATTCAGTATATTAAAAACAGGCAGTTTTTTTCCTTAAGCTAGCTTATCATTTGTGCAATCTGCAAGTCATCAGAATGAGACCTGCTCTCTCCAGACGTTGAACAGTACAGAAAGCAGTAATGAAAAATGCTGCTGCAAAATAATGCTTAAATTCATGTTTAAGTCTCTCTTGAAGCACACACTGAAATCATGCATAGGGCTTGCTGAACAATAAAGCTGATGAAATATTTTCTTGAAAGAATCAAAAGTCCCAGAGAAAAATGGCTTGATGTTTTTGATATCAGTAGAATGTCTTCTAGTTCAAAATACTATATTATAAACAGGTGGTGATTTCCAACTAAAAAAAATTTAAATTGTCTTGAGATATGATACATTTAACATTGATTGCATATATCAAGACATAGCAAATAATTTGGGTCTTACTAAAAGTACTTCATATCATCTTTTGATGAAAATACATGAAGATGACTTGCAAGTCAGGAAAGTGACCAGAATTTGATATGTTAATCATAACAAAATATGGGTTTACATGCAGTTAAATTTCCCTCTCTCTGACATATTTTTTGTAGAGGTCTGTGTACCTAATGAGAAAATAAAAAGAATTACAAATAAAGAGCTGTTTACATCGCTCTTGCTTTGTTAATTTTGTAAAGGATAATAAAACTATTGCTCAGAAGTAGTAAACTAACTTGCCATGTTTTAAGAATAATTCACTCTAAACAGAAGTAAGGCATTAAACACTCAATAGCATAATCCTAGACCTGTCCTGGAGTCTAAGATCATTACAGATGAAAGGTGGTAGCTGAAACAAGCAAGTCAGTCCTTGCCTCCTGATTGGCAGAAGTCAGCTTCGTTGTCAGCTCCTCCTTCACGTTTTCCAGCTGCTGTCGAAGCTGATTCTTATCATCCTCCAAATGCATTTTCTCCTTCTCAAACTGCTGCTCCAACTCCTTCAGAAACAGGAAGGATGGAAGAAATATTAAATACTTGCCACACAGTCATTACAAAGTACAGGCCTACCATATGGAAGTGATTCTAACTGGCATAAATACTAGTGATCTCAACCCTTTCCTTGAACTGTTAAAGCACAAATATTTATTTCCTTTTACAACAGATGTCTTAATTTTTCAGTGTATTTTATAACTTAACATCCTTGATTAACCACAAAATAAAGACAGACAAGTATTTCTCAATTATTTCTCAATTATCAAAAGCTTTAAAACTATATCTACTTTCACAGTTTTTCAGTCTGAGCTGAAAGAAGAATTTTTCATTTTTTATAAAATTACACTGATAAATCATGTCATTCAGCCTTTACCCATGTATTTCCTAAAAATAATCCTTAAAGGAAAGAGTAAATCTTAAAATCCAGATTGAACTCTGTGAAGTTCTTCAGAATGTTATAATAAATGAAAAAAAAGCCCTCCACCATATATGTATAAAATTTATATAGACCAAAAGAGATCAGCAATTAGTTTTCAAGTTTAACTATATGGAAAGAATCAAGTAACACCCCTGGTTTCATTCAGCATTTATGGTGTAATAGGCAAATTCTCAAAATAACTGCTGGATGTATATTTCTCTTACATGAGCCTACGTTGTGTGTGTATACATATACATATGAATGTTAGAAACTTTTATGTTTTTAAGGAAAATTATAAATTTATACTTCAGCTTTATTAATATTCAGAATACATTTTCAGAAGAACAATTTCATTTACAAAATATTTTAAAGGAAATGTTAAAATTGAGAATTTTATTACATATTTCAGTGAAATATACTATTTAACTCATCATACTGCAAAGTTTTAGTGAAAAAAAATAAGGCTGCCAAGCAAGTTGCTCCAGAGTCATGCCGTACAAGGCTTCAAGGCTTTCTATGGAGGTAGAGGCTCTTTTATTAACTCCTTCCTAGGGGCTCAGCTGAAATGCAAGGTTTAACATCAATTCAGTGCCTCTGTGCAGACCTGGGCTCAGTTTTCTGAAAAATCAGTATTACCTCAGAAACAGCCATGAAAATACATAGACCAGAGCCAGCCTGAAACAAAAAGTGCATCTGAAAGTACTGGTAAGACTGGGGAAAGAGAGAGAAAACTAAAGTATTAAAGAGGAAAAACAGTCATTAAAAGATATAAAAGCCTGAGGAAACCCAAGGTTTCCTGCTGCAAGACAGCAATGTACTGTCAACCAGCCAACTCCAAGAAGAAACTGAGGCCAAGCCATCCTTATCCAAATTCAAAGATGCCTTGAGTGTTTTGTGGCGGGTGGTAAGCACATTAAGCAGCTTGTTAGTTCTGGCACTGCTTTAGGGTATGTGGTAGGCAATAAATATTTTCTGCATACACTGCCTGCACAATCTCTTCATTCATGGTAGAAGCTGGACAGAGTGACAAACAGAGGGTTACACTGTCACTAACACATTACTAAACAACATAATAAGTGCCTGCCTTCTTCACTGGGTCCACGTGAGTCAACATGTGGGATAAATGCTCCTTGCTCAGTGATATTTGATCAATTTGTCTTGTTCATGATGAAATCTGCTGCCTGCAAAATTCCACTGGTGCTATTTAGACCCTATTCTGATAACAGAGTAATTATTTCTATATGATACTTGTCAGTACAGCTGTGTGGTACTGCAAAATTATTAGCAACTCTATTTTCATAATCCTCCTGATGCCATTTTTACAGCTCATTTTATAGATGGAAATACTGAAGCAAAAAGAAATATTTGAGCTATTTTTTGAGTCCTACTCTGATTCTGCTGAATTCTCTCCTGTTCCCCAGATGCATTTCCCAGGCTTCCAGTCCCAATGAATCCTCATGTCCTCTATCCCAAGGCTCCTAGTACCATGCTTCTTCCTTATTAAAAATTCAACTCTGCTCCACATTTAAGCTTGGCTGTTTTCTGCCTTGGATTACTTGACCACCACAACATGTGCTTGGTGAGACAGGTTTGGCAGAGGAGACAGTGAAATCTGATTAATTTAAGACCAACGATATCTGATTAGGTTGACATCTTGATCCTAACATCTCTTCATAGCTAGTTTTTCCTTGTTAAAATCATTTCACATTTCTCACACTTAGAGAGATATTCCCTGTTTAAACTAGTTTAATGATTTAAGAAAAAAAGTTTGCGATCTCCTTTTGTTTTACTCTCCACATTATTTTAGTAACAAAAGAAAAAGAACATCACATCTTACTGAAATAAAAGAAAAATATACCCAGAAACCCTGAGAGACATTGTCTTAATAACAGGCATGTTTAAAGTTTTAAAGAAAGTAAATCTGAAAGATTATACACATATATGTCTCTGAGAACTACTTCAATTCCTGCGTGACAAAAAAATATTTTGGATTTATTAAAATTTGAACTAAGAAGCAACATATGGGTAGAAAAATTTACGGAAACAAACCAAGTCTGTCTGGGATGCACATCACTAACTACCACCATGTTCCTTGGTATGTTTCCTGGGATATGAATACATCAAAAGAAACATAACAAAGCCTTGAATTAAACACTTAATCCTGTATTTCCTGTGTAAGGCAAAATCTGTGTATAACACATACAATCAGATTAGGAAATAATAATTCAAAAATGGGCCTCTCATCCCAAGAAAGAAAAGGCCAGATTTGTGAAACAAAAAAAAGCTTTTCGGTTTCAGGACTCCAGTCAAAGGTAAATGTATAGTTGCTGGAGAGTGAGTTGCTGTACAGTACATAATTTTATGATGCAAGCTCAGAACAGCTGTTGTCATCCTCTGAGTACACATATAGCCAAGTCCTAATAAAAAATCTTTCTGTATTTCTTTACTGTCAATGAAAATTTTAAATAAATGTTATAATAATATATCGTTCATCTCCTTCAGAAGAACTGATCTTGATATACCAACCCTTCTGAATATGGGTCACAAATCCCAGGAAAACAAAGCTATTATATACTTGAAAATACATTTGTATAAATGGAGAATTTCTCTTCTGTATGCAGACAAATGACAGTACAAGTGCTTTTTTTTTTCCCCCCAAGATATTTGTTTTTTTCTAAAGGCTAAGCGGTTTCTTCAGAGACCTGCAGCTAATTCCAAATTAAATTTGCCATAAAACAAAACCATGCAGGACAAGATGCAAACTGTAACAGTTGCTTTTTGTTTGATTACTAAGAAAATAAGAACATACCATCTGCAGTTTCTTCTTATCCTTGTTAGCATTACTGTGTGCAGCCTCAATTGCAGTATGGTGTTTCCATGCCAATTCTTCTAAGGTCTTGGAATGAGCCTCCTTTAACTGTGCAGCCTCTCCTTCCAATCTTGCTTGTAATTTTACCAGCTCCTTCTCATAATATTCACGTTGTGTTTCCCTTGCTTCGTTTACTTTCTATAAAGTACAGGAAAAGAAATCTATTCAATAGTAAAAAAATCTGAACAGTAGGAATAAAAAAAATACAAAAACATTACTGATGACATAAATCTGCAAAAAATTAACTTTCATATAAAACAAACTGAACAAACACTAAGCACCGACTACATGATTCAGTAACCAAAATGGTAATTTTAAAAAATCCATGCAAAACAATATATACTTATTAAAAACCTATTTTTTCCTCTATTCAATCTGAGAAAACAACAATTGGGTATCAAGCCTACAGAGAATTTCTGTTCAGTATTTTCAAATATGTTCAATGCATTTTGAGCAAATGGCTTTTTAAATGGTTCTTTAATCATTTCACATTCATCATTCCTCAGAAAATTTAGATACTAGGCATATACACACAAGGTCATAAATCAAAGGAAATTGTTAAAAGATTGTCTAAAGCAGTCTGAACATTTCATATGACTTCCCTCTAATCTCACTTTACACTCTACATTAGTCATTCTTTGTTGCTACATGAGATATACTGAAACATACTGGTCCTAGTCTGGTCATACCAAACAAAAATTGAAGTATAATTTTTTTTTCTGAGAATCCTCAGGGTTTTTTGTTTTAGTCAACTAAAGCCAGTAAGCTGCTTAACCTTCTCCAATGCCAGAATTTGTTGCCTTTGTCGCTCATCCAGACTCTGTGTTTTGCTTTGTAATAAATTTCTTTCCTCTTCCAGCTGGGACAATTTTTCCTTTAATCTAGACTTTTCTGATTCCAAGTCTCTGATTGTAACTTCTTGAGTCATTTGAGTAGCTTGAAGCATTCCAATGTGACCTAAAAACAAAACAGCTCTTTAAAACCTCATAGCATTGGTTTCATGCAATTGAAGTGCACATTCATATTCCAGTGATAGTACAAATCTAGAGGAAGATTGCACATGGATGTCCCTTGTCTTCACTGCAATCCTTATCTCCTCTCCACTCCTCACTACTTGTTTACAGTAAAAGTTGACTCCCAAAGGAAACCAGAAGTAGGCAATTCTGAAGAACGGATCCCACCTAAACCTGCATATTTCTATAATAGATATGTCTGTCATGAATAAGATAAACAACAGAATGCTGATGTCTAAAGACAAATATGTCATTGTTTTATCAAACTCATAATTTGCTGGCATACTAGCCACATAGCTTATCTGCTGTAAAAATAATGGAATTACACTTTATTTTTGCTAAAGGGATATGACTAAAAGATAAAACAAAACTCTCTATATTAGTAAAGTATGATCTAAATCCTTTCAGGTTGGAGGCTTCCTTTAAATTTCTTTATATATATTTTTGGAAAAAAAATTAAAAGAAGTAAAATTTCAAACCACACAATACAATCATCTGTCCTTCACATAACCAGTTGACAAATGTTTACGACTTCAGAAATTTCTGTCTGTTTTTCTTGATGTATATAGTATTGTAGGTAACTGACTAAAGTAGTGAAATTTCTGTTATTTTGGTCTAGGTTTGGAGTGAATAGAAACTGTTTAATAAGAGGATACTTCTAGTTTGGTCCAGCTGAAAGACAAGAGGTATTGTTTACTCAGAATAATTTTCTACTGGTTTTTGTAATCTCAATTTCTAGGAAAGACTGTTGTTTCCCTTCTCATTTTATTATAACCTTCAAAAATTACAGATTTAATGACAGTTCAGTTTTATAACAGAGGATTGCCTTTAAACTTAAGTCACAGGAACAGCTATGAAAGTGGAATATATGCTGTTTCTCAGATGACAAAATCATTGAGCTTCATAATTTATTAGTTATTAAAAGCAAGATATGCCAAAAAGGAAACTGTTTTAGCTTTTGCTGCCTGTGGACACAGATGGAGCCACGAGATATAAAATGAAATTTAGAAATTAAAAATGCCTTAAAATTAATAGTAATTTCATTAAAAATGAACATTTCTAATTGTACCAAGCCCTGGAAAATTCTAAAACTTATTTTGACATTTTTGTTTGTAAAACTGAAAACCGAAGAGGAAGACATAGGACAATGAGTATGCTTAGGTTCTGTAATATTTTTTAAAATTCCTTATTTCAAAAGCTCAGGCATTTAAGAAAGGTATTTTCAAACCCAACATTTTATAATCTAACAAGAAGAATAATAATACCAGAATTTTCAGTATGTCATACAAATATGTCATACATATCCCATTGTAAGCACACACACATACACACACTAGAGCTTTTATGCTAGCAATACCAACACACAAGACAGGTTTCTCATTCCTCATGCACTACAAAAAAGGTATGAAATGCAGCACTTTCCTTACAAGTTGGGAATCTCAGGATAAATGGAAGAAGAATATTTTAAATGCCCAAAAGAGACTCAATAGACTGTTCTAAAATTGCAATATGATGAGTAAACATTTTTTGTGGTAATTAAGTACAAGTTTCTTTGAGGAAGGATTTTTTGACAGTGTGAGCTGAAAATCAAGGAGATGGCAGTGGGCCAGTGCCAGAAACCATTTCCAAACTGGCAGGCAACCAAGTATACCACATGGCAATGGCTTGGTGGCACCGCTGCAGACAGGGCTCCTGGTTCTCATTGCACACCAGTGCCCTGTAAAACAAAGATGTACTGCTGACAGCGCCAGTGAGCTCAGCAACAGCATGGACACACTGGGAATTCTGGTAAAGCTGAAAACCCCAGTGCCAGAGGACACCAGAGCTGGCCTCAACCACAGGCAAGCTGACTCCATGCCATCAGTAATACAAAAAAAACAGCCTGGGTATTTATTTCCACCACATTTGGGATGGCCTGGTGAAACCCTCCCGTGCTTCTGCCTAAGGAATGAAACAGCAACACCTTTAGAGTGTATGAGAACAGGGCTCTCATGCAGTTATGAATATTTCTATGACTACCTCACAAAACACCTTTTGGAGGGTCAGATTCCCATTTTATATACTCTCAGCAGCAATCCTGCTCCTTTTAACTGTTTGATCTAATACGACCTTGCAGTCTTGGGCTCCTACTGGTCGCTATATTGTTCCAACATATGGTCTAGACTATTCCTGGGCTTGTGCTAATTTGTGTGGAAAACAATCAGGAATTGCTATAATTGTTCTAGTACAACAAGGCCAAAGATAAGCCAGGGGGTCCTTTTTAAGCCCAAGACCCTACCTACGAAATAGTTGTCCAAGTTCAAGTACTGGGGCCCATGCTTACTATTGAGCACACTAGGGAGACAATGCCAAAGAGGGAAAAGAAACTGGCATGTGTACAGTCAGGTCTTAAGCTATTTTTTGTGCCTTTCCACATGCCAGAAACTACAAAGAAGCAAAGAAAACAGCTATAGAGAAAATTTTAAAGGATTTATTATTCAATAAGCTGCAATTCTTGACAGTAAGTATAAAGTGAAGTACCACGGCATCAGCAAAAAGAAAAGACAACTGAGAAAAGGTGGAAGAACAGGAAGCATGTCTTAGTTACTATGTGGAGAACAGATACAGAGCAGAATTGTTCTGTATAAATGCAGTTCCAAAGCCTGGAAGTTACATACATGCCATACAGAGTACAGCATTTGGATAAATGAGTACACAAAAAAGGAAATTTAAGTACAATGCATGTGATAGCAGAAAGGTTTTTTTAATGCCAAAACTTGTTGGAAAATTCTATGGAAAGCATTAAACAGTCTTTAGGCACTCTAAACCTGCATGAGGCTGACAGAAAAAGGAAAGGCTAGAACAAAAGGATGAAGTTTGTTTCCAGATTAAGTTACTGACATACATACTGGCTTTGAGAACAAGATCAGTGGCCTGCTGCTGTAAGCGCTCTCTAGCAGCTGCAAGCTCGCTTTCCACTTCTTTGTGTTTGCTTAACAATGACATCTCCTCCTCCTTCACATCATCCAGCTGTTTTTGAAGAACCTAGAGGAAACAGAGAATACCTGTTAGTATCATATACAATCATGTCAATTTAAATGAGCATTAGGTTAAAATGTACAGAAGAGAGCTTTCAGCAAACAAGTTTTATTCACACAAAAGCTGAAATAATGCAATTTTATTGCCATATTCATTGTGTATTATATGTAATGCTTCAAACATACTTTTTGGAGAACAAGATAGTGGGTACATGGCATTAACGGTAATGCATAATAGAAATGTGACAATATTCAAAAAGGTGTATGAAAAAATAAAAACTACAAATTGGTCCACAGAGTTTGGGGGTCAACTTTAGAAGCCCGGTTTCTGGTATCTGAGAGTTTTTCACATTAAAGAATACATTATGTGTTCACAGCAGTTTAGTGTCCTTCATTGCAACTCTGAGTGTTTATTACTGACTCAAATTAAGCTACACATGTAGATACATAAAATGAGAGCTGGGCATTACCTGTATCAAACATTCCCAGGGGTCACTGCTGGGACCAGCACTGTTAAGCATGTTTCTCATAACATGGGCAGTGGCATTGGGTGCACCTTCAGCATGTTTGAGATGACACCAAGCTGTGTGGTGCAGCTGACTTGCTGGAGGGAAGGGATGTCACCCAGAAGGACCTTGGCAGGCTTCAGAGGTGGGACTGTGCAAACCTCATTGAGCTCAACAAGGCCAAGAGCAAGGTCCTGCACCTGGGTTGGCAAAACCCAAGCACAAGTACAGGCTGGGCTGCCCTGGAGAGGACTCTGGGACAAAAAGCTCAATATGACTTAGCAATGTGCACTCACAGCCCAGAAAGCCAATCATGTCTTAGGATGCATCAAAAGAAGCATGGCCAGCAGGTCACAGGAGGTGATTCTGCCCCTCTACTCTGCTCTTTTTAGACCCCACTACTGTGTGTCCAGGTGTGGGGGCCCCAACACAGGAAAGACAAGGACCTGCCGGAAAAAGTCCATTGGAGGCCACTAAATCAATCACAGGGCTGGGTCACTTCTCCTATCAAGATAGGCTGAAAGAATGTTCAGCCTGGAGCAGGTTCTTGTGGAGACCTTTGAGTGGCCTCCGAGTATCTAAAGAAGGCCTAAAAAATAGCTGGAAAAGGACTTTTGACAAACACATGTAGTGATAAGATGGATGGGAGGTGCCCTTAAGTTGAAGGAGCATAAGTTTACATTAGATGTTATGAAGAAATTCTTTCCTGTGAGGGTAGTGAGGCACTAGAACAGGTTGCCCACAGAGGTCGTGGACTCCCCATCCCTGGAGGTGTTCAAGGCTGGATGGGACTCTAAGCAAGCTGGTCTAGTACAGGATATCCCAACCCATGGCAGCAGGTTTGGAGCTAGATGATCTTTACTGTCCCTTCCAACCCAAACTATTCTATAGTTCTATGATTCTAAACTTTTATTATGCCTTAAATCTGATGTACTGATTCACAATAGCTATGCAGGAAGGAAAAGAAAATATTGTTCTGGTTCAAAAGGAAATACAGATTTCTTATAATTCAAGTTACTGAAATAGTAAAGAGTCACTTCAGAAACTAAAGCAGAAGAGAGAATTGGGGAAAATACTGTATAGGATGTGTAATGAAACAGACACCAGATCTGGTGAGATTATGCATTTGATCACCTCATCCATAGTGATTAAAGTAGGACCTGACTTTAAAATCCGCTGCAGATACTCTACTAGACTCTTCCTCTTCTTTGGGAACAAAATTCCTTTACTGCAGGAATCATCAACATACAACAACAACTGGTTTCACCTTCACCGCAGCTTTCCATAAACCCAGCTCCTGAAGGCCCTTGCAGAAGAGGCAGAGACGTGTGATGAACTGACTGCAGGCCCCCTTCACTATCCCCCTGCATCATTGTAGGGCAAGAGGTTAGACAATTGGGAATAAAATTAAGCCCAGGAAGGATGAAGGGGTGGGGATAAAGTAGTCTTTTAAGATTGGCTTTATTTCTCATTATCCTACTTTGATTTGATTAATAATAAATTAAGTTCCTTTTCCCCAAGTCAAGTCTGATCAGCCCATGATGGGAACTGATGAGTGATCTCTTCCTCTTCTTATCTCAACTCTGAAGCCTTTAATTATAATCTCTCTCCTCTGTTCAGCACAGGAGAAGGGTGACTGAGCAGCTTTGGCGAGCATTTGGCATGCAGCCAGGGTCAAACCAACATGCTAAAAAAACCTGTTGGAGTTTAACCTGGTAAGCAGCTAAGTATGACACTGCCGCTTGCTACTGCCAAAGTGGGGCAGGGAAGGGAACTGGAAGGGTAAAAGTAGGAAAACTTACGGGTTGAGATGAAGACTGTCAGATAAAACAAAAGCCACACACATACAAGCAAAGCAAAACAAGGTATTCATTCACCACTTCCCATGGGCAGGAAGGCATTCAGCTGTCCCCAGGAAAGCAGGGCTCCATCAGGCATTAACAGTGACTTGGGAAGGCAAATGCCATCACTCCTTCCTCCTTCCCCCAGGTTTATATGCTGAGCATTATGTCATATGATACGGAATATCCCTGTGGTCACTTGGGGTCAGCTGTCCTGGCTGTGCTCCATTCCAGCTCCTTGGACACCCCCATCCTCCTCACTGGAAGAGTGAGGGGAAAAGCCAAAAAGACCTTGACTCTGTGTAAGCACAGCTCAGCAATAGCTATACCATTCCTGAATTACCAACACTGTTTCCAACACAAATCCAAAACATGGCACCCCACAAGCTTCTATGGAGAAAATTACCTCTACCTGAGCCAAACCCAGTAACATAGTGAAAGAGTGTGCAATATTTCAGTTGCCACTTGTGAAAATATTTTTAATTAAACAATTAAGTTTAAAGTAGAAATAAGTGAAAAACTTTTCAGAAGATGACAGGCACGTATGAGTGATAGAAAATTATGTTTACACACTCCAGTAACCTCAATCTAACAGCCACATGGAAAGACTTCTTCTACAGGAAAAGAAAATTCAGTCTTGGGAACAACATAACATCAGTCTCACCTGAACATTGTTTTCTGCAGTACCAAGAGCCACCTGAAGTTTTTGGCATTTTTCCCGTAGACTGGCAGCTTCATCCTGGACCATTTGCAATTCAGTCTTAAGCTTCCCCAGATTCTTCCTTAACATACTTTCCTGGTTCTGAAATTCTTTTCTTAGCTCCACCTCTTTCTCTTTGCAAGCATGTAGACTTTCTGCTGTAAAAAGCTGAGATCTTTTCAAAGAGTCAAGTTCATGTTCATAGAAGGACTGTGCTTTGCTGAGTTTGCCTTCATAGTCCTCAATGAGCTTTTTTCTTTCCAGCCTTAACTCTTCAACTTTATTGTTCAAGTCTTCCAGCTCCAGTCTATGCAATTCCTCCAGTTTCTCTTGCCCCTTACTTAAAGTAGCATTCTGACTCTGATGAGTCTTCAGAAGTTCTTGAATTTCAAGCCTGTGGGCAGCTTTTAAGTCTTCCAGAGCTGTACGCTTGTCCTTCTCATACTGAACTTGCAACTGTATGAAACTTCGTAGTCTCTCCTCAAATTTCTTTCTGATCTCTTCTACTTCCCTTGACATGGTCACTACACGTTGGACATGCTGAGCTTCTGCACAAAGCTGCATATCTTCAACTCTATCCTTATATGCTTCAAATTCTGTCAAGGCCTGATGTTTCATCTTTTTGTGATCTTCCAGTGACTCTTCCAAAACCTGAATCTTTCTCTTGAGATCCATTTCTTCTGCCACTTTACTTTTATACTGCAAGATCTTCTCTCTGGTCTCTGCAAGAATTTGTTGGATTTCTTCTTCATGAGCATCCTTAAGGGCTTGGATAGCTGCTTCATGTTCATCATTTTTAGTGTTCAAAGCATATATTACCTGCAAACATGAAATAATATTATATTAAGAGAAAAGACATTCTGGTTGTCTGTAAAATCCTACAAAAAACATACCTAGGTACTCTGAAAGCTACTTCACCAATCTGGCTTGTTTTCATCACACAAATAAGCTACCAAATGCTATTAAGGATGTAGCTACATAAATGTGGTATTAGTCATGATATTCTTATACATCTTACAGAGTAGAGTAGCTTTTCTGTTCTCCTTAACCCCCTAATTTTCTCAATGAAAGCTTTGTCTTTATGTGCATGTTGATGCTGTAAATACACTGGGGGGAAAGCACATTTAAAAACGCAAGCCTCCCCTTCCCGAATTTATTTAAAGTAGTTCAAAGCACAGACTAAAAAAAAAAATAAATGAAGAGGTCTTCTGTTGGAAAATAACACACAGAGTATATATCACAACAAGAAATTACACTGGAACAAAAACCGTATCTCAGATCCCTCCTTTCCAAACACTACATGTTCTTAAATATTTCATTTCAGAAACATCTAAAATGCAAACACTAGTTATTTTGGATTGTAATCTTGATGATTGCCCAGATACAATTTCACTTTTGACAGCTTATCTAGTAAACCTTCTGTGTATCCTAAGGTCTAAGGTCCCTCACTACATAAATTCACCAACTTCCAGCTAGTAAGTCAGCCGAACAGGAAAGTTCAGGGCAGAGCCCAGGGAGATAAGCAGTTCAAGGCGGCTGTGAAAGCAGCAAAACCACCAGCATTCAATGAAAGTTTTAAGACAACCAGATATATCCTAAGGGATATTTCAAAAGCACCACAACATAGTAGATCATCATCTTGGTTTTTAACTAGGAAGTACAGATAAGTATGTGTGTCTGTATCTATATATATCAGTGAATAAACTACTCATGCAAGAGGTGGGGTTAATGCAATCTTTTGCTTCAAGAACTCCAGCAATTCTCCCCACACTTCTTAGATATACAGGCAGCAGAGCTATAAAACACATCTGAACAAAAAGTCTTATGATTAGTGTAACTTGCATATCTTAAGAATTAAAAAGCAACAAAAACAAAAAAGCAGAAGGGGATTTTCTTTTTTCACTGAGGACAGAACCTAGACCAGTCCTCCATCAGCACTGAACCAGGCAAGAGAGGAAGGTTGCACTGGCTAGGCCTCAAGGCTGGGAAATATGAGGGCAGAATTGCTCTCCTGACACCAAGCAAAAGCCTCTATGCTCCAGAGAGTAGAGAAAGTGTCTACAGTCAAGTGTTCAGATGAGCTACAAAGCTCAAGAGAGTTCTCCTAAGTGAAAGAGCAGATTCACTTTGGCCATGGTGTTCTTTTGTTTGTTTGTTTGAACAAAAGCCCAGACACTTTATTCTAAATTTTATGCCTGAAATAACATATCCCATTCTGCTACCTGAGCCACAAAATTTCAAAAGGACAGGCTTTAGATTACAGTTGAAAAGAAAAAAGTTCTGAAACAGCATTAGACGTAAAAAATCCAAACCCCCCAATCTCACTCATCTTTATATAGCAAGGAATTAACTTAAAAATATCACAAAAAATACTTTAACCTATTCTAATTCAATTTTTAATATATGTACTTGCTATTTAATGAAAGAAGAAAAAAAAAAAACAGGTTTTCCACAGGTTTGGCAACTTGTTTTTAGTACTACTTACATATCTGCAGCTATCAAGGACACTTCTGGCTTTCTTCCTCCCCAGATAAAAATAAAATGAAATAAAATTTCCTATTTTGAAGGAGTTTCACGGTACAGAGACCCACAAAACTCTACCAAACCATTGCAAAAAATGACAACTAAACCACATGCAATTTCATTTGCAAAATCACAACTATCACTGAAATGCCTTTCACCCAAGGTTTCAACCTTTTATATTCTTATTGTCTTCGGTGATGCCAACAGTAACTTCTGATCACAAAGCTTTCATCTGCCTCCTGTTACCAACAAACAGGCTCAGATATTGGATCCCAAAGGTTTGTTTCCCTGTTGGTTTAATGGTGTCTAGTGTTCAGCTTCTTTGTTCATATCAAAAATTACTTGAAAATAGAGGTCTTGAGGTTTTTCTAATGTTATGTGCATTATTTTGCATTAATACGCCTTAGTTTTGGATAGAGAAGTTGGACAATGTAGTTTAAAAGGTACTATTAAAAAAAAAAAATCTCACACTTAGGATCAGGTCATTATAACAAGCAAAACACTGGGTCAAATCCTACACTCAAAGCAGCCCTTGACTCTGGTCATTGTGGATGGAAGTGCCAAAATGTTCCTCTCTTCAGGCAGCATTCCAGTCTCAAGTTATGCAGCACTATGATCTGCAGAAAGCATAAATCATAAAGCATTTTCAAGGGTATTATGATTTAGAAGTGGAAACTTCACTGAAAACTCCAAGTGAAAAATAAATCCATGTGCAATGCCACATTTGGAAGGTATCTTTAAATTCTCATCTTTGACTTGCTCCTTACTAAAAGCACTGAACAGCAACAAATTCAACCCAAATTCAAGCACGACTCGTTCCCTAAATGAAGGGCATTCATATCTTATGGGAAATGTAAAAATAAAATGCATGCAACTGAACGTTGCATCATAACATATGCATCATAGCAGCCTGAATTCCAGCACCATCAAATTACTATAAACCTCAGTATTTTTAAAGAAATGGAGTAGCTATATCAGATTTTATCTTTGAGAATTTGATGCACTGCATTAATATAGGAACACAGGGAAAAAAGTCTGTACTAACTGAAGCAAAACCAACTTAACAGCACCTCAGTGAAATGCAACCAGAAATTGACATACCTTGGAGCAAATGAATACATTTAAAGTTCTAGCTAAAATAAATAGTTCCTTCTCAAGTAAGTTTCTGGAAATTGAAAAGCAGTAAGGTTGCAAACATTGGAGGCAGGTAGATAAAACAAGTTTTGCACTCTCTATTTTTAAATGAGAGTATGAACTCCTGCTAAACATACTTGTAAATGCTTTTAAAAATGCTTTAAAAAACACCAGAAGCTTTTTTAGTACAACTGCATAATACTAAGAACCATAAACTGCTTATTTGAGTAATCCATATTTTTCCAGCTCTACTCTAACTGCACACAGCAATTCTTATCACATGACAGGAAAAAAAAATAAATCATGCTCTACTGAATTTTCAGTCAGCATACCACCTCAGAGGGACAGACAAAACCATCCTCTATAAGGATACCAAGATTGCCAGCTAATACATTTTATACAAACAGTAACATAATTAATAAGAATCTACTGAAATACCGTGTGCATTGGTCTGAAGAACAACAGAGTAAGTTAGTATCAATAACAGCAATAACCTTGGTTATACCAGTAATTATTTGATTGTTTAGTTATGTTCTACATGGTAACATGAAGTCACTATCTGTGCTATCTTTGGTGTTTTGAGCTGCATGGAATACAAGCAACAATTCCTGTTCCACACTGCTTTTGGCTGAAAGATCAAAGTTTGGCTGAGAAATATTTTTTATCCCAAACCAGATGTTACGGTTTGGAAAGCTGACCAACTCTTGCATGGTCAGCTGTACTTTGGTCATCTGTTCCTGCCAGCAATTTACTCAGGATAGAATACTTTTCTAATTAGAAATGTGTAATTCACCTTAATACTAGAATTGAGTGCAAATTATTTTGCAGGACAGAAAACAATAATCTACGACTCTATGAAAATATCCCCAAAAATGTGCATGGTTCATTTTCTCTAATTTTACATCAAAACGAGAGCTGATACCTATGAGAATAAGACATCACTACACATCTTACGCAAACATCAATTTTATGACTTGGGTAAACCTCCATTTCAGACTTTTATCTGTGGGTCTCTGGGCCAGAGCACATGTTCAGCCTTGTTCAGGTGAACTGTTGTGTTCCCAGTGCTCCCAGGGTGCTGCTGCATGAACACCAGTTTGAAACACCAGAGCCTCCAAAGGCACCCCTAGATTTTTTAGTGCTGCTGTCTCTGGAATGAACCACACAAGTACAGTGCCAACAAGAAATGCTGGTGCATAACCTGGCAATTTATAAGATGTGGACCAATGAGCCCGACCTACCCTTGATCTCTGTGGGTACCTAAGAATTACTTCACATAGGAAGTAGTAACATATACTGAGAAACAGTAACAAGTGCAGCAGGTGGCAAACAGAAAAGTTCAGTCTACAAAAAATCAGTAAGAAACATAAAAAATTGCAAGCATTATCATTAATTAATTAATTTTATGTAGAAATGTTTCTTCTATGATAGTCCAAAACAATCTTTTTTTTTTTTGGTACAGTGGGTATTGTATTATTTTGTCTCCTTTTCTTTCAGTTGATCAAATAATGCCAAAAAATGAGACATGTTATATTTAAGCATTTAAAATTTACATATTATGATCAATTTAAGACAAAATAAAACACCCAAGTTAATAGCCAGGAAAAGTTTGTTTAAAAGGACAAATTTCTTCTCCTTAGTACATTATAAGAATACAATGATACAGGAAAGTAATTCAAAGCTGCTCAAAACTGCCTTTCATAAAAGCTGACCACAATCAGAGACTACAGTCTTACAAATGTTTTACAACATATGAAAGTTGAAAGACAGTTATAACATGCATACAAAAAAAAAAATTTCCAAACCTCAAAACCTATGCATGCCCATTTTTCTTTCTTTTTTTTTTTTTTTTTTATTTTCAATTTTTTTAAAATCCATTTATCTAGAAAGATTTTTTGCTTCCTTATGGAAAAATCTCACAAATTGCTTTGTCAATCAAGATCTTTTTATTTCTGACAACGAACAGAGAAACAAGCCTAGAACTTTAGGCCAGGATTTCTTAGACATCACAGAAAAGGTGGAAGGAAGACACTTGTTCTTCAGCTACGTGGTTCATTGCAAGTCTTTCTAAATACCTGGGCCAGTGCAATAGGGGCAGAGTACAATGAGCATGGAAGGACAAATATGGTCTGCAGGTGTAAAAGGAGTGTCCCCTACCAATAGCATCTCCCCCCAAAAAGCTGGTCTAACTATACCAGCCTTCCTTTGAGATAAAAGAGGGCAAGAACTTGAATTTTTTTCCTAAAAAACACACTTTTACATGAAATCTATTGTTAAAATATCCTTTATACTATTCAACAGTCTTCAGCTCAATTTATGCCTAAGTAAAATTCAGTATTGTATTCCTTTAGAAACCCTGAAAACAAATACTGGATTGTTTTTACTACAGCAACTAGCTTTCCAAAGCAATTATCTAATGACTTCAGTTTACAATTAATTATTTAGAGAATGACACTATGAAGCTCAACATAATTTCTAAGTATTGCGTATCAACAGATATCCACTACTACCTAGGGCTCTACCTTTGGATAAGAAATTTTTCATTTTCACATTTCTTTTATACTTCATTTTCTGAAGAGGATAAATCCAAGGCCATGCACTGCTCACCAACATCTACTTTGAGAATAAAACACAGGGAAAAAAATCATGTTGTATTTTCAGGTTTCCTGCATGCTTTACTATCTACAGTAGGTATAACACCTTATAGGGGCCCATACACCTAGAGGAGCTTTCTTCATGCTCCTAAATACCTGCTCCTCAAGTACCTGTAATCTGATGTGCTGATAATCCATTTCTACTTTCAGAACTTCCAAGTACAGATCAGTATCACATTTAACTACTTGACTTGCAATCCTCCCTGTGTTTTGTTTATTTGTTTATTTGTGTATGGCCCACACTGAAATATTAACTCTTCTGAATTGTCTGAAAATCCTACTGGTTTAAAAGATCTGCTTGCATTTACAGCTCAGCATGTTTATAAATTATTACAGTGCCTGTGCCTTAAAATTTAATTATCAGAAGAAGGCATGCCACAGTCCAATTAATCGTGGGGCAGGAGATGTCCTCACTCAAAGAAGAGGTGCAGTGCATGCTTTGACACAGGGACAGAGTGGTCAGCGTGGCTGAACAGGTCATTCATTCACTGTGGCCTTCCTCCTAGAGCTGTACAGACAGCAAATGAGAGGCTTTCTGGGAGTTCCTCAGGAGCTTTATGCTACTACACCCTATCTTGGAAATATTCACTTTGTCCAAATCCAGGAACAGGGATAGCCTTTATCAATCAGGTAACACAAATCAAAATCATGGCAGCAGGTAAAGCCACAGCTACAGAGCACTCTGTCATCAGCTTCAACAAGAGTACCACATTACCTGCACCTCTTTTGATAGCCCAGCACACTGAGCAGCAACATGAAAATGGAATTCACAAGTTCAGAAGCCAAGCAGTCAAGAGTGGTTTAAACCTAAGGCTTTGGGGCAGCACACAACAATATGTGATCCTACATGTGATTTTAGCAATCAGTAGCAAACCAAGAGGGAGCTCACCCACAACAAGAGGTCAAATGGGCAATCAGACCCTGTTGCTCCTTCTGCTCTAGCAGCTGAGTGCTTCCAAGACTGGGTCTCACCACTGAAATACAATCGTAGGGGGACAAAAGGGGATTTGACAGATGTTGCTGTTTTACACTGCAATGACACAGACTGAGATTCAGAAGGCTAAAAAACTACTCTTTATTTGGGGATGCATCTCCCTTATATACTATTTTACACAGACCAATTTGATTGGTGAAACAAAGGCAAACCTCTTCAATCACATTAGTCAAACCAGAGGGACATCAAGAAGTCCCTCCTGTCAGAAGGAATGTATAACATAGGTACAGTTACAAAAACATTCCTCCTGTTTTCAGAACTTCCCTGGAAAAAGGATTTCAGGAAAACCAAAACACCTCAGGCATGGAACCAGGGCTACAGACAGAGGCATCAGCACATATGTGAGAGGGACAGAAAGAGATATTTGGGGGCAACCCCATTCCATTAAACAGAGTAAATATAATACTGGATACAGGGACAGATGGCATCCTATATGGTTAGCAGAAAATTCCTTTCTTTTCTTACATGGTTATTTTGGATGTGCTGCAGAAAAGGGAAAAGTGGGGTATTCTCCTCATCACAACAAATTATAATGGAACAAAGGAATTTAATAACTGTACCCCATTTTCTGAGAAAAAAAAAACAAACAGATATCTCTTACATATCAAAATAATATTAAAAAAGAGGACGGAAAAGGAGGAAAAATACAGTTCACTTTAAAAAGGCTTTTAAAAGAATCGTGACCTGGCTAAGGTGTGACAGACAGATACAATGCTGGACCACCAAATTAGGAGGAATTTCTCACTGAGAGGGTTGTCAAGAATGGAAATGGGCTGCTCAGGGAAGTGGTGGAGTGGGATGGGAACACCATCCCCAGAGGTGTTCAAGAAACAACTGGACACGGCTCTTAGTGCTATGGTCTACCTGATATGAATGTGTTTGGTCATAGGCTGGACTCAATCTTGGACGCCTTTCCCCACATTAATGACTTTATGCCTCTATGAAATATAATACAACCTTCAGAATATCTTCAGCTGAGGGAAAAATTCAGTTATGATGTCAAAAACCCCCCAAGAAATACCAATTAAATGGGAAGAGCTATATCAAGATAATATCACAGGACTACGAAAAATGCGTTGGGTATGCAGTTGAGTAACACTAGACATTCCTAGTCAGTGGCCAAGATGCCATTAAACAATGCTGCATTCTGGAATGCAGAAGCATTAGAGAATGCTTCTGCTGTCCAGAAGAATCTGGCCAGGCAAGTGGCCAGATTGAATTAATCTAATTTTATGAAGTAGAACACCTTAGAATTATATGTACAAGCCAGAACCGAAATAATTTTTCCAGGAGGAAAGAATAAACTTGAAGATCTTGACAGAAAGACAAGAAGCAGCTGGATAGAAGTAAATTGCAACTCTTTACTATAAACCAAATTAGGGAAGACATCACCATTAGTGCTTTGTATGACCTGGCACTTAATCCCTCACTTGGCTACTACATGACATCTATTTCTGAGAGAAATGCTCAGCTGTTCTACACTGGCATTGCTGTCTCTAATGGAGTTATGTAAGTTTACAGGGTTCAGCAATCCAGTTGCATACATTTATGTTGCTCTGTTCTCAGAGCAATTTCTAAGCAATATATTTATTACTTGTGTGACTGAGACATTTAGTTTTGTTAGCTGCACCTAAGTTTGCTTTCTGTGCCCAAGTGTAAAACCAGTTTGCAGAATAAGTCAAAATAAAGTTTAATGTAAGTTTCCATCTCATTATGACATCAAAAATATTTTCATGATTACAGGTATCAATACAAGACAAGAATATGTTGAAGAAAGACTGTTATGAAAGAGGGAAAAAATTGTTTAGAAACAGCTTTAAAAGTTAGTCAAAATGGGAACAAATATCTAGCAGGAAACAGTTTAAGTGTTTTGTAATGGGTCCTTGAAAATCAATCTTTATTTTTAAACTCAACCAGTACTTGTAAATCACATGGAATGGTATTAAACCTCAAACTTGCTTAACTGACAAGGAGAGCTCTACTATATAAATCTTATCAAAATACAAGTTATTTTCATAGCTTCTAAGTCTACTTCAGCATTATATGTTCATCCCAAATCATCAGCATTGTTTCAGAACTACATTACAGAGAAAGTAGAGATGCCATATTTCAGTCTGCTTTAATCACCTGCTAGCCAAAGTAAGTTCATCCTTTCCTTTTCCAATTTCTGTATTTAGTATCATCAAATTACATCCTAATGGTCAGTCAAGCCACAGTTAATGAAACTGGATTTTTTTTTCCCAGACAATGTCATTCAGAAAGTTCTCTCACTATGTTTTTTTAGAAGAAAAATATACTCTTAAACTTTTTAATAACTTTAAGGATGACGTTCACTGACTGAAGCAATGAGAGCCTAAAAGGATGAACAGAAGTTGAAATTTTCTGCAAAGTATATTTCAATAACAAATCCATCACACTTGGAGAATCTCAATCTGGAGTGAAAAAAAACCAATCATATAAAAGCAGTGAGATTAGTCAGCTGATTGCATTTATTGTCTGAAAGCAAAGCTTAAGTTTTTCTATTTTGTTCTAAAATCAATCCTTTTTTTGAAATGCCACTATAAGTAATGTCTAACTCAGTCATAAGCAATTATATTGATATAAATTATAATTTAAATCTCCCTTTTTTGTTAAACTGGGCTAAATTATCCTTCATACAATCACATCATCTGTACTTTCACCTACTGTATTTTCATCAGAAAGAAACATTTAAGTCATGTAGTTATCTGTACTACGTAGAACAAGTCATAACCCTCAAAATAATCCAAATTCTAAAAAATTACTGTCCCATATCCTTCTAAATCTGTTTCCTTGCTTCATCATTCAAGCTAGCTTTCATTATAGCTCAAGACTAAAAACTTGCTCTTAAATCTTAATCTATTTCAAATCTAACCCCATATTAAATTTCACCACCTGAAGTGTTATGTTTCTAAACATTTATTTTTCACTAGATGTTTATGATGAAAATATGTCTGCTCATTGCTAGGTTTTAGATTTTACAGTACATGGCTCAGAAACACATAGCTTTTTAATAACTAAGGGTATGCAAGCTGAGTTGTCCTGCTTTTTAGAGAAACATAATTTTTGTATAAGTACCCACTAATACTGGGAATTTGCCTTAAATATTTAGAATGAAAGGGATTTGTTTTTTTCTTTTATTTGGGAAAGGGGGAACAAAGAAAAGCAGGGATGATAGAGACAGAACAACCGCAGAAATGTAAAGTAAAATGAAGCATCTCCATTTCGAAATCTGCTCTAGAGGATATCCAAAGCAGTATTTCTGTGTACCATCACCTGAAAATGTCACAAGTACTTTTGGATAATTGTAAATGAAGTTGACACTAAAGAAAGATGATCTCTTTTCCTCTTAGTTTGCTCATAAACCTGAAAGCAAGGCACAGTCAGCATTATTATCACTCATACATGCTGTTCATTCTTACTGAAGAGTCCTCAAGTGTTGAGCTGATGAAAGCATTAGCAAAAGGTTTTTTTGTATTCAGTATTCCCAAAAAACCCAGCAGTACTGTATGACAAGCCAGAGAAAAGGTTTTCCCAGTTTCCTCTTCCCCACTGAAACAAAGCTCATTTTTGCACTCTTTCTGCCTGCAAGTTTTTTCTTCTCAACGCCTCATCTATTTTGAGTTTAATTTACTCAATAATTTCTGTAGACTCTATGCAATTTGAGCATCTAGTGGTTCCTCACAGCAGATGAGACCAAGCAGATAAGATTATACCAACTCAGCCCCTAATGGATCAAAGAAATCTTCACCAGTCTTTTGAAAAGCAGACTGGAAAACAAATCCACTGCTTGCTCATAATTGATTTTCTACTTTCCAGACTTGTTTAAGGAAGGAAAGGCATAGAGCCTTCCAAGCAAGTACACAGTTATGCAGGAAAGAAATATTAGTAAAAAAACATATATGGCAAGACTCCTAACACAGTATTTTTATCTACAGCATCTTTCCACTTTCTAGAAGGCATTAACTACAAATCACCTCTGGAAGTTTTAATACTAAGTGCTATGTTTCCAGAATAAATAAAGATCATTCCAACCAGACTCATGGAATTTTTATTAACTGCAGAAGAATTTGAGTTTTCTGCTTTGAGTAGAAAGAAACTACCTTGAAGTTATTTCTCTTCCCTTCCTCTGGGAAAAAAAAAAAAAATAAATAAATCTAGATTTTGACCAAAAGAATAAAATCCATGTTCATGCTAAGACTTAACACTAATTCCACTGTTTTTTGGGGTTTTTAAAATTTAGATTATAGAAGCAAAATCATGATGTAAGCGGAAAGTGGCACAGTCACCAGTTGAGAGCTTAAGTTTATTTTCAAAGCCAAGCCCAAGATGAATCTAGGACACGTCTGTAGTGGCCTACTGGGATACTTTCCAGTAACCTACAGGTAACAACCAAGCAATGGAAAAAATTGTAATTCCTAGCTCTATCTCAGTATTTACACAATAATGACTATTAGTTTTAACATATGACACTCACAACTTACAGGTTCGACACAGCAGCTATTACAGAAACACCATCGATACAGAATCACAGAAAGGCTGAGGTCAGAACACCCATCTGGAGATTACCTAGTCTAACCCAGACCCTGAGCAAACCAGGGTCAGCTAGAACAAACTATGCTGGGCCTTGCTCAGGTGGGTTTTGAATGTCTCCAAAGAAGACAACGACTTGACATATCTAGGCAGCCTGTGCCAGAATTTGGCAGTAAAAAAAAAAAAAAGTGTTTTCTTATGTTTTTGTTTATGCCTATCGCCTTATGTTTTCATGAGACACCACTAAGAATATGCCTCCTCAGTCCTCTTTACTCCTCACCATCTGGTGTGCACACACATTCCTAAGATCCCCCTGAGCCTTCCCTTCTCCAGGCTAAACAGTCACAGCTCTCAAGTCTCTCCCAGGATGACAGATGGTCCAGTCCCCTCAACATAGCGGCCTTTTGCTGGACTTGCTCCAGTACATCCATGACTCTCCTATGGGGGAGCCTTAGAACCAGACCCAGCACCCCAGGTGTGTTTCACCAGCACAGAGCAGAGGGGAGGGATCCCCTCCCTTGAACTGCTGTGACACTCATTCCATCGCAGTCCGGTGTGCCATTGACCATCTTTGCCAAAGGCACACTGCTGGCCCACGTTCAGCTCGCGTCTGTCAGGACCCCGGGGCCTTTACTGCCCAGCTCTTTCCAGCCAGTCGATTCTAACCACGTCCTCGCTGTGCTGCCCCAGATAGGCCTTGCATGAGGTTCCTGTCGGCGCATTCCTGCAGCCTGTCCACTTCTGAATGGCAGCACACCCATCTGTTTTATCAACCCCTTGTCCCACTTCTGTATTGGCTACGAACTTGCTGAGTGTGCGGTCTGTCTCATCACCCAGGTTGTAACAAAGATGTTAAACAGACTGGCCTCCAGGGCATACTGTTAGTGAAGCCCTCAACTGGGCTTCACACAGCTGACCACAACACCAAGTCCCAAGGTTCAGCCAGCTTTTAGTCTACTTTAATGTCTACTTGTCTAGCACACACTTGGAGAAAACTCACAGGCACATGACAAAGAACAGTGGAGATGTAATCAATTTTAAATTTCCTTAAAAAACAGTCCTACCAAAAAAACCCCTAACAAACTACTTTTCTCATAGTATCTAGTCTATCTATTTTAAGTTTGTGCAGTTCCTTCCACCTTCCTTCCTTTCCAAATCATTCAATAAAAAGTGAAAAACATTTCTATACTTATGCAGGAAAATTGTAGTATCTCCAGCAGTAACCTACAAGAAAACGAAGAAAACTGATGCTCTGATAAAAGCATACAATTATACTGCTTTGTCCTAAAGCATCTCTTTTTTCTATTCATCCTATTAAATACTGTAAAAAGAGAATCCTGAACACCCAGTCCAACAGCTATACTTTCTGCTTATGGCTATCCAGTTGAACCCAAACTTCATCAGGGAGGATAATCTTCTGGAAAGCTACCCCAGTGAATGTTCTTAAAAACTTGTCTCATGCAATTGCAGTAAAGTATTGCTTCTGTTTGGCAGCTGGAATACAAAGAGTTTATTTTAAGAGGACTTATATTGTAAATGATTTGCCTCTTTTACAATACTTAATTTATTCCACATCAGATGGGAGACATCGACTCCTATTCTTCAAGCAATTCGTCATACAGAATTCTGTAGGTAAGACTGTTCAGAATTTTCTACTTCCAACAAAAATTCCCCACACCTGATGGGTCAGTCAAATAAGAATCTTCATTGAGACCTCAATTTTTGGCTGTGATTAGCTATCCCAAGAAGAAAATCTGTGATAGCTAATATAATTAAAGGAAAACCAGGAAGTCTTCTTTCTTCAGCATCTATTACTTCCTTTAATTCAAAAAATGAGAAAGCAGTAGCAATGCTAAATCAAGTAATATATATGACTCAAACAAGTAGATTTATGCGAAAGAAAAAAATCACTGAAGCACTTGCGTGCAACTTCACATTAAATAATTAGCTCAAGGCCTCGGGTGGGTACAGGTCTGTATCACGTACCTGTCAGTTTATATATATTCAGTCTCTCATACAAACATGCTTAGTTCTGACTACTACTGCAAAAATCTTACATTTTTAACACAGAAAAAGAGAAACAAAAAATAAGCTAAGTTGGTGGCATATTGCAAGATACACAATTAGTTAAGAGAAAAATTAAGAATGATCTAGGCAACTCATAAACAAAGAACACAGATATCATTTGAAGGCCCATTTTAAGACTATGTACAATGCAGCTGTCAATACACCAGCTGTAATTCAATACAAAAAATTATAACACACAACTTGTTAAGAGACAGCATGGAACAATTTGGTTTTCAGACTTAGACATTTAACAGTCAATGGCAAATTTGCTTAAGTTTTCCAATACTTTTTCAAAGTTGAATTTCAAACTAGCTAGCAGATACCATTTAAACTTTGGTTTGTTAGCGGGTTTTTAACATCACGTTTACACACAAAGCACAAGTATCTTCAGCTACTGATGCACCACTGCTCCCATTACACAGTCAGGAATGGTTCTAATAAATAGGAAAGTTTTTGATATTTAGCTCTGTTCTGTTTCTAGCAGATCCTCTCCCTAATTTTAATCTATACTTTAACAGAATTTATATTGCTTTCTACCTATAGTTTAAGGGTTAAAGATACTGCAAACAATACAGCTTCCAAAACAAAATCTCTTCCATGAAAGCGTAAGGTGTCTTATGGTAAGTTCATTAAAAATGAACAAGCTTGATGCACAAAACCAGAGCTATGTACATTTTAGAAATGTCTCATTTTGCAGATAAAAAAATTAAAGATGTGCTTGTACTTGTCAGTTTTCCATAGCTTTCATTAAGTTCTCAGTATACTGCCGATATTTTGGGCAGTCTTCAATTACAGAACCAGACATAAAATACACTAGAACTCAATGCAGAGTATCCAACTAATTCATGGTGCATCCCAATTCATTATTCATTCCACTGTAAACAACTATTTCCTCCTGTTACAGGCTCACTTGGGATGTATTTGCAATCACAAATCAATACCCTTGTGCTGGGATACGTGTGGCAGTACCAACATCAAATCAAAACCCCTTTTCAGTTCTGGCAACCTCTATCAATCAGGTTATGCCAGAAAAAAAATTACAAACCTGTAGCACAGTAGCTTCAGGCAATTTCTCAAGACAGTTAAATCTCGAGAAACATACTGAGGAAAAAAAAAAATAAAAATGATTTAGTGACAGATGTACAAATCCTCCAATCTGCCTCCCTTTGAGAAAGAATCCCATTTACCCTCTAATCACCTATGTAGACTATAGTTGACACATCTGCTATATGAATAGACCTTAAAGTGCTGCAAGGAAAACAGGACAGACCAAGGGGCTGTTCTCAAGTTGTATTTGTCTCAGAGCTGCGTTTCCTTTCAGATTTATTTCTTGAATACCTGCATATCTGATTTTAACCTTTCAGGTATATAGATCCCTAGAGATCCTCACTGCAAAATTATCCCACATACAAATGAATCTTCTCTCAGCATAGAAATATTAAGTTCAGAATTTCCCAAAACAAGAAGTAGTAACACTTAAGTGGAGGAAAAGGGTGAAAATGGTACTCATCTTACAAACCTGGATCACTATTTCTGATTAATCACCTAAATAAGGGGTTTTAAGTAGTACATTGTTTCAAGAGGCAATCCTCTTACTTTGAGGACTTGTGAACCTAAGATACGTTGGGCAGCATCCAGAAATAAAAGAGATCTTTAGTGAATTTTATGGCAAGACAATTGCATTTCCAACTTCTTAAGACCCTCAAAAGATAAAATGCAGTTATTTCAAAACACAATAAAACCAAATAGTTAATCCATTTTTTGTTGTATATTCTGTAAGTCAGCTTTTGAAAATCAAACATAAACCCCTCTTTCAGAGTCCTAACAAAAGTAAGAAAATGCTGCTGTTCATTCAAATACTCTCAAACTTACCAACTGACAGAAGTCTGAAAAATACTAGTGTCTGTTTTAATTTTCACTTTTTTTTTTTTTTTAATTCTGCCAGGCTTCTGGAAAGACACCACAAAATAGCATGGCACAAACTTTCAGAGAAATAATTCACTGCACTTACCTCCATAGCGTTCAGCAGAAGCAATGTTATAGCTTACCACACCGACTACATAAAACATTTGGGAAATTGGAGTTACATAAGCTGAGCCTCCAACAAGATCTTGCCAGCAGGGAAATGTACTGGTTTGCATAAACCAAGTCAAACTTGGTTGCTGTTGACACCAGCGCCAGTGAGGGTAAGATGTGCAGGCAGCCCCACAGTTGGTACCATGGAGAGGTGTGGCTGCCACCTGCCCCCACAGCTAAGGGACAACACGGGGCAAGAGAAAAATTCAACACTGACCCAACACTGCCCACAGGCAAAGCGTCTGACAAGGCTCCTCTTCCCAAGGGGACAGCCTCACAAGTCTCCCATGAAAAGCACATACAGCCTCACACTTCACTAGATATACATGGATTGTGCTCTTTGATAAAATTAGTTCTAAAACTTAAGACTACTCTCAATTCTTTGACAAAGCAACTGGGTTTTTAAGCTTCCAAGACCGAGAATTTTCATTTCTTTCTAAAGCTTTAAAACATTCTCCCTTTTCTTATAAGAATTCCTTTTCTATACGTGAAAACTGATGAGGCTCAAGATTAGTAGTGAATGTAGAGTTGTCAGGAGTTCTAGAGTAGTGAATGTAAAGTTGTCCTTGTGAGTCAGGACTTTAATTAAGGGACCAACTTCATCAAAATTTCATATAGGCCCATACAGAAGCTAGAGTTTATGATGAGTATGTCTTTTTTTACATATTCTAGAGTGAGAAGGCATGTTACTTCTGTCTACAACTTTACCAAGCTAACAGTTTTTTGAAAGCAGGAAATTTAATTTCCCTCAGGACCAGGGAGAATAAATGTATAAGGAAAAAAAAAAAACCAAAACAAAAAACTACAACCCACAGAGACAAAAAACCAGACAAAATATGAACCACAACAACACTCCAACCCAAAACATTTTAAAATTTCCATTAGAGGAAAACATTACACAAACAGCTTTGTCAAAGAAACCCAAACAAACAAACAACAAAAAAACTCCAGCAACAAACAACACCCCCCCCCACCCTCACAACAATCTGGTATTTGAAATCTAATTTATTCTAGAGTATCAACTCCAGCTATGGAAAAGATCACAAAACAACAGAGGCTAAACTTGCTTCAGGCTCCTCACTTGTTCAGAATTTACCCTCTAAAGCAGTGTCTGCCCAAAGTGGTAAGAATTATGATCTCACACATTTGGAGGCAAGACAAAATATACCTAATACACCAAACTGCCATATATATCTTTTCAATCCACAGCGTGGACCATTCTCAAGGTGTGAAACAGAGCATGGAAATAAAGGAAGACAAGAATCACAGGAATAGAAAGAATGGCCACAGAACACTTACAGGTCAGCTCAAAGAATATGCAAACTGGGCTTTGTGTCAAAGTCCAGCCTCAGCATAAAGCAAATGGACATATGCTTTTAAAAGAAAAAAGAGAAGGGAGGTTGAAGAAAGGACTGGTTGAATTTTTATGGTATATAACTCTAAGTTAACACTGCAATGTTAGACCAAATATGGAAAGCTTGTGTACAACACAGACAAAATAATGGATTCAAAATTTCAAATAAATTTCTACCATTCTGGGTCACAACACATAGAGTATTTTCTTCAACAAATAAGCCATGCTGACAAGACAGGTTAATGTTGAAAAGACATACATAGATTTTCCAGGTGTTTTGCTTTTTTTGTATATAAACATACAATTGTTTACTTATTACAACCAGCAACAACAAACTATATTTTAAGTGTAAAACTTACACTTACTATTACACAAAGCAGTTAAATAAAAAAATCCAGTCCTTTTCCCTAATCGTTATTAAAGAAATAATTTTCCATTATCTTCATTTGTCAAACTTTAAAAGGACAAAAACAGTCACAGAAGATTACTGCAATAAATTTTAGTACAATTTTAGTACAACCTATCCAAACACATCAGCATCCATAGTGCAAAATACTAGATCTGAGAAGGCAGTGTCAGACACCCTCTACTAAAAGCTATAGCTTTCAGTCACATTGTGAGCAAAAACTGTTCAAAAAAAAAATCTTTGGATTATGGCACACCTGTTTTCTGATCATTAAAATTCAGGTTTCTAGAAATTAAATTTTAGGAAGCTGGCTGAAAAGATTACTTTAATCTCATAAAAATTAAAATAGAAAACTAGTACTTCTCATATTCACCTCATACTACTTCTTGTAGCTAAAAGGTGGTCTTTCATTTAATGGTAGCATCTTGAAAAAGGACTCCATGAACTTTTTAACATTAGCTATTTTTAGAAGCTGTCATTTTGATCCAAATCAAGTGACAACCTCAGCAAAAGGTTCTCCTTCCTCCTCCTGGCCTTCTAAATTCAGTAAGAGAGCCTGGCTGAGGAAACAGAACCAGGTAATATGCATTAAGTAGGACAAGATGGTGAATAGCTTTAGACTGTTTTGTTTCTTCTGGTTATTTTTGGAACGCAATGCCTTTGGTTACTGGTATGACATCAGTCATTAGAAGAATACACAGATGCCTGGTTTACTACTGCCAAACTTGTATCAACCAAGAGACACAGAGATCTGATTTCATAATGCTATGTTGAGATTTGCTGGGTTTATTTAGGAGCAAGCCTGCAAATGGTTAGAAAAAGTTAGTGACTATTTTAAGGTAATGTCCTCCTCCTTTGTACAGTTCAAAGGAGAGAGAAGCTTCAACAAAGAATTGGAAGGGCGAAAAACAGCATTGCTGACAAAATTATTGTTTTTATTAAGGCCAAAGCCTGAGTTCAAAGAATGAGATATTGAAATAATTTAAGTGCTTAGAAGCTACTCAAGGCTAGAAGTTGCTGTACCAAAACAATGACTTATGACAAATAACACTCCTATACATGTATTATATGCAATATACCTCTAATTGTACTTCTAGACATTAAAAAATAAAGTATGTGTAACCAAGAGGTTGCATGACAATACAGAAATATCCAAACATGTAAAGCAAAGTTGTTGCCAAATATAATTTTACTGCACGTGAAAAAAGCACAAAACCATAATGTTTAATATTAAATTGCCATTTAACCACTCCTAAAGAAGTGCTACGTCTGTCAATTTGAAACAAATTCTTTGCACATTCATGATTTTTCAAATACCAACAAGAAAAAAACTACGTCACAAAAAACAACACCAAAAAAAACCACCAGACTGTCTTCTGCTGATACATTTTTGTACGACTTGTCAACTCCTTACACAACTGAGTACTTCAGAGTGCTGCGCCCACACTAATTTACAAGTGTATGAAGTAATTAATCTATAAATACCTTGTACAGTTATGGAGTTCAAATACTGATTTTCTTTTTCAAATATACATAAAAGACTCTCCAGTTTACAACTTTTACATCTGAAGGAAAACATTTCAGTATTGCATTCTTAACTCTGAAATGGCATTTCTAGCTAAAAAGAAAATTGTAAAAGCCTTCTTTCACAATGCATTACTTAGCTGAAAAGAGTAACAACAACAAAACCCAAAATCAATATATATTCAAAATGTTTCCTATTTTTTTAATAAGGTTTATATTGTCCTATATATAAAGCAGCTAAACGTTGGCAGATTTTAAACTTCATGGGTGTTGCAATATCAGGTTTCATTTATGTCCTGAATGTTTTCTTCTTTAGTTTTTAAATGCTGATTTTTAAATGTTGCTAACATTGAAGTTTGTAGCAAAATCCATGTCTTCCCAGTTTTTAGTTTAAATATCCTTAAAGTGTTGATTCAACAGCTGAAGTACAGACCAGAACAATAACATCTCACAGTCTTCCAGCTCCTTGTAACTCTATATTATTTAATTTTAGCAGTGAATACTAAGCAAGAGGATGCATATAAAATCTTAAGAGTCATAAGGATGGAAAAGATACTTAGGATCATCAAGTCCAATTGTAAACCTAACACTTGCAAGTCCACCACAAAACTATGTCCCCAGCTGCCATGTCACGTTATTTATCCTCTCCCCCAATTTATTTATTTATCTCTTCACTTTATTATTCTTTTGGATGTTCTTAAAAAGAGGAGGAAAAAAAAAGCAAACCAAAATAATCTCAGAGAAGCTGATATATGCACAAGCATATTAAAGAGGCATTTTAAACTAGTAACATATGTGAATGTGTGATCAGACAGTTTTTCAACATCACGCTTTCAACTACACACATATAAAGGAAATATCTTTAGAACAGTAAGTTATCAGTGGCCCCAGAAGAACTTTAAGTTACCAGTCAACCATTAAAAACTATGTGGGTGGAGAGCAAAGGAATTCATTTGAGTATATTTCTTTTTTATATTAAAAATATTTCACTCTTGTCCTCCTTCTTTCGTCTTGATGCTTGTGATAAAAGACTGTAAAGTCATTGACCTAATTCACACATCACAACACTGAGCTCTAAAATATACCCATATCAGGTCAACATAGAACCCCTGCAGTCTCACCTTACAGGGTTGCAATGGTAATGAAGGGAAAAACCATTTGAGAGCTATATGATCCTTATTAACCACCAAATTCCACCAATTTTGTCCTACAAAACGTGGAAGATAAGAAAGACCTCTTCAGGTCTAAATTAGAAGCCACAGCTGCTTTAAAGCAATTCACAGTGCATCAACTAGGAAATATTCAGATAAAGACAATAACTGACGATTTTATTGAAGTTTTGAAGAAGATATTGAGAACCTGAAAGCTCTCATTACTTCTTCTGAACTGTATCATATGGTCTTAAAGACGTGACATTTTTACCCAGTTCCATCTTTCTTGTTATACTATCATGAGTACAGAAAACTTCTCTTCTGTGAATACCCCTTGCTAAGACCATAATTACTACAGAATAAGAACACAGTTGGAATACCACGTGGAAAGAGTCTGACAGGGAAGATAGAGAGACTACACTAGCATAATTTAAAAAAGAAAAATCTTAAGATAGTTAAACACAATATTGCTGGAGCAAGTTTTTCTTTTCCTACCTAGACATCTCTCCCTTCTTAGAGGACTTACTTCAGCTATCTTTGGAATAATTAACAGAAAACAAAGTTAAATATCTGTAACAATATCTCCATAGAAATATAAGTGAATTGAATATCTAATATTACATTTTCAGATCTTTTAATCCTTGCTACTATTTTTAATGTCGTAACACCACATTTATTCACACATTACCAGTCGGAATAATACGGAAAACACTGACATTACAGTAGGTACTTAAATCACACCCGCCTCAAAATTTCAGTTCTTTTCATGCAATCCTAGAACTGTTACAAATACTGGCCTACTGCCAGTGTTAACACACATTGGAGAGATGACATAAGGCTGCTTAAAAAGCCAAACCCTAAGTTTTGTAAAAACTGTTAATGTCATCAACTACAACATGATGACAGCTAACATCAAAACAGTTGTACAGGGATTTTTAGATTCTCATGTCTTCCCTGGTTTCAAGGGCTCTTTTTAAAGTTTTCTTATAATTTTATGCACAATGAGCCTTCTGCAAGAGATTTAGTTGTTTTGTTTCCTGAAGCAGAATACTTCCAAATAAAAACTGACCAAGTTTCACTGGAAACATTTTTTAAAAATCATTTTTATAAGTTAAACCTTACAGCTCTTACTTCCATAAAACTACATTCTGTGATTGCTGAGGGGAGATCTTTAACCATCCCAAAAAGAGAGTACATACAATAAAAAACATAGGCATCTGAATTAAAGATCATCAAATTTGCTCTTCAGTCTTTGAAATAAATTTACTATCTACATCCTCTAGAAACTGACTGGATTAACAACAACATTAATGCCTATTGTCTAAGTATTTCTCTCTAACACAGGAAGACAGAAGGAAAATCAAAGATTTTGTTTCCCAAATATAGGCAAGAAGCTGTTGGAAGAATTGAGAAAAGAAGCCAGGTCTCAGGAGTCTTGGATTCTAGTTTCTTGTTTACTCAAGGATGATGTATCTTGGTTAACTTTGTTACTGTAATCTTTGAACTGAGTTTTCTGGAACCCTCCCAGAACTGAACCATCAAGCTCTAAAACATTAGTGTTTTATTAAATAGACAAAAATTTTCTATTAAATAGACAAAAATGCTAACTATAGGGTAGAGATCACCGTCAGGGCACTTACACACCCTTCTTCCAGAATCATACAATAGTTTGGGTTGGAAAGGACTGTAAAGGTCAGACAATTCCAACCCGCCTGCCATGGGTAGGAACACCTTCCACAACACCAGTTTGTTCAAAATCCCATCCAGTCTGGCCGAGAACATTTCCAGGGATGAGGCATCCACAGCTTCTCTAGGCAACCTCTTCTAGTGCCTCACCACCCTCTCAGTAAAGAACTTCTTCCTAATACCTCATCTAAATCTATCCTCTTTCAGTTTAAAGCCAATCCCCCTTGCCTTATCACTACAGGACCTTATCAAAAGTCCCTCTCCAGCTCTCTTGCAGACTCTCTTTAGGTACTGGAAGGCTGCTCTGATGTCTCCTCAGCACCTCCTCTTCTCCAGGCTGAACAAGCTCAGCTCTCTCAGCCTGTCTTTATAGGAGTGGTGCTCCAGCCCTCTGCGCATCTTCTGAGCCCTTCTCTGGACTTGCTCCAGCAGGTCCGTGTCTTTTGTGTGCTGGGAACCCCAGAGCTGGACACAGCACCCAGATGGGGTCTCAGAAGAGTAAAGCAGAGGGAGATAATCAGTTCCCTTGACCTGTTGGCCACGTTCCCTTGATGCAGCCCTGGATACTGGTTGGTTTTCTGGGCTGCAAGACCACATTGCCAAAGTGATATTTTCTCATCAATCAACACTGCCAGGTGTTTCTTTCTCATCAGAGCTGCTCTGATGAGAGTTAATGTAAAATTTCTGCAACAAGTATCATACAACCAAACCAGTACTGAAGATTCTCTTTTTATAGTCCCAGCACAAATCATGCAGCTATTCTGTAGAAGTCAAAGATTTATGTTGATGTCACAAAATTTGTACAACAAACTTTACAGACACACTTAGGATATGGATTTCTCAATCACAAATGCTCAAGCTACAAACTACATCACAAAGAAAGAAAGAAGAAACAAAATAAAACAAAGCAACATCCCAACAAATCCAAAATGAGAAACAAGCCACCTGAACTCTTGTGGGAATCATGAAAATGCTATTCTCTCCTACTGATGTAAGCATGGCAGCACCTTGCTTTTTGTTTCTAATTCAGTTGTCTTATGCAAACTAATTAAATATATATGTATATTTTCATCTGCAGCAGGCATAATTCAACACTGCATTAGCATTCCTGCATGCAGTAGTACAAACACATATATTCAATCTCATAATCGCAGTTTATTTCTTGTTGGCTTTAATCTTTGTGTCAGATGCTACTTTATCCCAAACTGGTACACAGATCTTCCGAAATGCCTGAAAATAAGGAGCTTATACTGAAGAGGAAGACCTAAAATTGCTTCAGTTACAATCTACTGCAGCGTCCGAACGTGACATGAAGTATCATCTTGGTTTTTTTAGACCTGCATTTCCAACCACTTGTTTTACCTTACCCTGTGAATTAAGCATATTAAAGTTAAATCAAGTAAGTCTTTCTCTCCCAACCAAAAGTAAAAATACAGTTAAGCACTTCAGAAGTGTTTTGCTTAGTGAAATGGATTCATACCTTATTTTGCCTCACTCTGAATTACTGATTAAATCTGGTTATTAAAAAAATTTCACCTTTTACTTTTTGTTCCTGTATTGTTTTGACTAAAACATCAGATTCCCTTTAAGTCATGTGAAAACATATCTAAGGAATCCCTATTTTGGAATATTACATTTAATTCATGAGTGACCCTCATCTTCTGTGGGTAAAGCATTTTCTTCTGCTCCTACTCACAGTTCATAATACAAATTGTACAAGCATAGGCAAAAGTAAACTATGGAGTCACACTTCTTTTGTCAGAAGACAGAAGCAGTCAGGGTAACTTAACTGTGTGTACTCCTTGGACAGTGAGTATTTGGATATTCTTGTACCACACTATATTGGTGGGTTTGTTTTAACTTGGAAAGGGCCTTCTGCTCCAAATCCACAGGGGGAATTATTATATTATGAAGACACTCTTAAATAAATGGGTAAAACAATTGAAAGACGTGAGAAGTACCTTATATATTAGACATTAAACAACTTGAGAAGCAAAATTAAAAAATTGTACTCCTAACAACAAATTCCTAGATTACTGAAGAGGAATTTTATGCACATAAGCTGGTAAACATTTTGACAAATCTAGAACAGCAGAATTTGGTCAAAAGACTTAAACAGAAATATCCTAAAATCTTTTTTGCAACACCTTATTTCAAGGATTCTTCCGTAAAGTGAAGTTAATTCTTCTCTGTTAAGTCTCACCTAGGGAAATTAAGTTTGTTATGTTTGTATTTTTCCCCTGCAGCTTGAGTCCTTTCCCAAGGACTAATTTCTGCAGCCAGCTATCAAATCAGGCTTCAGATTCTAGAGCAGCTTAGAAAGTTTAGATCATACAGAAGTTTCTATAATTCTTTAAAGCCTCCCTTCCTGAAGGGTCAAGTAGGTCAACAGAAATGCAGAACCTCGGCCCTCTAGCTACAAATCTGTCAAAATGTGTACCTCTATCTTAATGACATACACCTTATACATTACCTTTAATCTTAATCCTAATCCTTAAAGTCTTAATTTTATTGTTGCAATAGGTGCAAGAGAAGTATTTTTATATATACCTTATTTTACATTTCAAAATACCATTATTCACTCCAAACCTTCACTCAATAGAAAGATCAGCTGATTGCCCAAGCTTTCCCCCTAAAACTAGAAAACAGGACAAAACATACAAACTAAAACTCTGCCAGAATCTGCAAGTCACTGGAAAATACACGACACTCCAGCTCTGCAAAAGCCTAACTCACTTGTAAACTCCTTGTATAAGCACATAGTTTGCAATTATTTGAAATATACAGCAGAAAACAACTCATTAGTTTTATTCACACTGAAGGTGTACTTTAATCTGAAGTCTTTGTCAGGACAGACTTGCATACAATATATAGAATCTTAGATGAACTCTACTGTGGATCATCAAAAAAGAAGAAAAAGATGTATTTACTTTCACTCTCTCTGTATTTTCCAGCACAGGAGTTCAAAATATTTCAGCACCATGCATTTAAATACATAATTAACTCACATCCACCTCCAGATATCTGACGCATAATAAGTGAGAGTGCACAGGGCACATGGCCAGTGATGTGGAAATCTTGGGTAATACACAAATGACTCCGCATCACAAGTGGAACACTGTTTCTGAAATAACCTATAAACTGCTGGGTAATTTCCTAGAGAAAGTAAAAGAAATATATCAAGGGCACACACACAGATATAAATTCTTCTTTGAAAGTATTACTTTACATATGCAGCTAGGCTTTAAGGTAAGCCTAAAACACTTTTAGGGCCTCCAATGCTTTTTACACCTTCTAGGGGGCACAAGGCTGTAGTAATGTCTTTAATTTTACCTCATTATTTGTATACACATGGAGCAAAACCAAGGAGATTCTTCAGCTTATTTTAGTTCAACTTTTCTCTTTATGCAATTAGAATTCCACTGATGCTAACATCAAAAGAAATTGGATTTTGAATACAAGGACAAGATACCCCTCAGTTATTGGCTTTCCAACACATTAAGGTGCACAGTGTGCCATGATAAACACTATTTTTAACTGGTCAATGATGCATCAACTGTACATAAATGTGAACTGTCTCCACTGTGAGACTTGCCAGCAGTCTTCATTCTCTTCACTGTTAGTTCCAACGAAATGTCACCTTCATCCATTTTAGCATGTATGTTAAAAATACTGGCAGGTCCTACACTGCTTAAAAATTACCTTTAAACGTTTTAGCTATTAAACTCCTGACAAAAATCACTTCTGCTTTCTCTTCAATAAAGAGAATCTGCCTCTCATTTCCTAAATAATTGCATTTGCCTACAGCTTGAGCATCACACAAGAGCGATTACAACACCAAAGCATTGTTTTAAGTTATTCTAACTAAATCACAGCAACAGTCACATCTGAAACACAGGCCTACCTGCCTTAGCAAAAGGCTGTAAAAGCACCTCCTAGCTTGACTCCGGCCTCTCACAATGATACACTGTATTCTCTAGGCTGGGGATGACATAATGAAAACTGTTCAATCAGCAATAGCAGACCAGAAATTTTCTCACACTTCACCCTCACCATCTAAAGCATTTAAGCTATTACCAAACACCTTAAATAACAGCACTTCAGCAAAGGGAAGGCAAGCATCACTTGAATTTCTCCATTTAAAGAGACTCGGAGAAGGGCTTATAACAATGCTAGAAGAAAAGCTACAATTTCCACAGAATAAATAAGCAGTACCAGCCCAGCAGCCAGGGATCCGCTCCCTCACACCGGGATATCTGGCTGTGCCGGAGGGGATTCGGACACCACTAACGGGGGCCGGTACTGCGGCAGCTCCGGTGCGCGGCTCCTCTCCAGCCCCGCGGCTCCCGGACCGCCGGAGCACTCCCCGCGGGACCACGGCGCGCTCCTGCCCGCGGCGACCGGGGGATGCTCCCGGGGACCGAGGGCGCTCCAGGCTCCGCCGCCGGGGGGCAAATCCGGCCGCAACCCACCCGGATTTGCCATCAGCCCCGACAGTCTGCCCCTCTCCAGGCCCATCACTGCCCGCATAAGGGCAAGGAGCGAAGGGAACAAGAGCGGAGGAAGAAGACATTCGAGGCGGCTAAGGACCCGGCGCGCCTTCCTCACCTTCGTCAGCTGGGCGATCTTCTTGCTCATTTTGAAGTGCAGGT
>VYXD01014867.1:1076340-1131018 GCA_013397195.1 Hylia prasina | reverse complement strand
TGGCCACTTCTCCCAGGCAATTAGCGACAGGACGAGAAGATGGGAGTCTTAAGCTGCTCCCGAGGAGAATTAGGATGGACATTAGGAGGAATTCCCTCATAAAACGGGTGGTAGATGTTGGAATGGACTGTGCAGGGAGTCACCGTCCCTGGCGGTGTTAAAGAAAAGACTGGATGTGGCACTGAGAGCCATGGTCGTGTTGGCAAGCTGGTGTTCGCTCAATAGCTTGGATCCGATGATCTCAAAGGTCAGATCCAGCTAAACTGATTGTGTGACGAAACGCTCACAAATGCTGGGGTGACCGGGTCGGTGAGTGTGGAGGCATCCGGCGGTGCGGGCTGGTCTCTCCTGGGTCACGGACAGACGCTGCTTCTGCAGGGCACAGCCGCGGGCCGGCGGGCTGACGGGCGTGGAACGAAGGGCCCCGCCGGAGGGGATTCACAGCTGGATTTAGCACGACCTTTAGGTTGGGTTTGAGTGTTTTGTTTTTCAGTTCCCATCCTGAGCAATTCCTGAGAAACTGCCACCCTCTTTAAGAATTTAACATCATCGTCCTAGGCTCTGGCCTTGTGAGAATATATATATTAATGTGGTTGGACACATCTGATTCCCAGATTAACTGCCTCTGCACTCTTCCTTTACAGAGTCCTTGGTACTCTCTGTTGAGCAGTTTATCTTTTTACTGTTTTTTTTTTTGCTGCAATAAAAATCTCTTCTTTGCTTGCATTCTTTGTAGGCAAGCAGAGGTATCAAAGAGGCAAACCACAAAAGTACACAGCTGAGTCTCTGGTTCTCAGCAATATTATGGAGGAAAGCGTCACTTAGAATTTGCAAAACATAGAAGTAGGTGGAATAGTAAAGGATGAGAAGAGATCCATATTACAGGGCAATGTGCCTCCCTTGCTAATAGAGGTTTGTACTTATATTGTATAATAAATAACCAACTAAACCTGAACTGCCAGTGCAAACCTGAGGTTGTGGGGTAAATGAGGTTCTCTGATGCATAAACTGGTCACTGTCCGGAAGGCACAATTAGATGTTGCTACTTTTGTACAGATTGATTTTGAGAGTACAAGAGAAATACTTGCATTGAGTTCTGCAATTTCCATGCATCAACACCCTAGAAAGGTGTTCAAAAAGTCAGAGGTTCTGGGAAAAGTCTCTTATAATGAAAGAAATAATTAACCCAAGCTATTTTGGATAACAAGGAGACTAAGAAAGAGTTTAATCCCAGTCTGAAGTAGCTGTGAGCTGTGTTGCCTTAACTCAGAATTTGCATTGTCCAGGAAATTCTGACACCAATTTATGTTTTTTTCCTTCTGAAGTGGCCCATTCTGGCAACAGAGAACAAAGGACAGATGGTGCCTACCCAGGCAGTGATTCATACAGATGAAATACAAAGGGAAGAAAGAATATTAGGAGCATCTGTTTCAAATCTGTGTCCATAGATTACATCCATGAATAGCACATACTGTTAATTCAGTTTTATCCAATTAAAAAAAAAAAAATTCAGTGGCCAAAGAGACTGATTTTTCATGTCTAGGAAAGCCAAACTACTAATTAAAACAGTAGACTGATTGTGGAGGCTTCGTTGCAGGTAGTGGTTGTGTCTGGCTGCATGTATGACATTAGGCAAACTTCTTAATTCTCATGTAAAAAGACACATCCTTTAATGTACCTAATAATGCCCCAATATGAAGGAATGGCTGGCTCAATTTATTAGTGCTTCTAGAAATCTCAAGAGTTAGAGAATATAATTTTAAACTGCACATTGTAAATATTTTGGATAGATTTATTTTTAAAATAAATTCAAGCAGTTTGGATTTATTAACATTTCCTCTGTGACAAAAAGCCTTACTGTTTTATTTTTCAGTTTCTTTTAAGAAACCACTATTGCTGTGGTTCATATTGGCCTCAAATCATTGTTTTGAAGCATTTTGAAGTGACTTATATAGAGCCATGCATATATATGTTTGACAAAATAGTCAAACACATTCAATTTTTGTCTCCTTCTACTGAGATGCCAAATACTAAGTTTTGTCTAGGTGATTTTAAATTAAAGAAAAAAGGTGATTAAATATTCTTTGTCAATATTTTATGTGCCATTTAGTAGTTAACTTATTCATATTTTTTTCAAGCTTCTCTTTACACATTTGATGCCTCTAGAGCTCAGATGGTGACTGCTAAGCTCTTTTCCTTTCAGGTCTGCACGTGTTGGATAGAGGCTGTTTTCTTTAAGGTTGCTGATGAAAAGGAGTGTAATGCAGCAGTGCAGTCAGGATTCTAGTGGGTTTTTTCCTTGGTGGGATTTAATGTCTGTCTTGGTTTTAGAAGACAGGTATCCGCTAAGGAAAGTTGGAGTTTCCTTAGAATGGAGAATGTAAACCCCCCTCCCTTCGAATTATTATAATTTTGCAATTAAGGGCTTTCAGGCAAAGATATAGGAATAACAGTTCTTTTACTAGGAATGTTAGAAATGCAAATGTAATAGTACAAAAAAAGACAAGTAAACAACAAACAAATAAACCCAGAAAACCCTGACAGAGTCAGGGACACGACCTGACACCCTGTTGGTCAGGGTGTTTGGAAGCAGTCCTCCTGGAGAAAGCAGATGTGGCTCTGTTGGAGTAGATGATCCCATTGAAGAAGGGTCCAGTGATGGTCTGATGAGTCTGATCTTCCTCTGGGGTCCAGTGGAAAAGTTCTGAGTCTCAGTTTTTATCTAGGCAGGGACCCGGGAGCCCCCACCCACTGGGTGGAGCATCTGACAATGGCATGATGTAAATGTGTCATGTCATTGGTGAGCCTTAATGTCCCATTAGCAGAAAATATCCACCTGGAGGGAGGATGGGTGGTGAAAGAGATAAGAAACAATACCCCACCTGGTTTTAACAGCTGAGCCATTATCAGAAAGGCATCCGCCCCCTCCCCCCAGAGGAACAAGAGATAAAGACAAAACATTTCCCCAACTGCTTTCAGCAGATGAAAATAGAATACAATTTTTTGCTTCCATAACCCAAGACAATGGCTCATCAGCACAGTAGGATCTGTAGGTCTGAAGGTCTCCCAGGGCTTGGGCTGAGGCCATCCAGAGGCAAATGAAGAGACAGTGCTCAGGGTTTGCTGAAGGGTGCACAAAGCGTTGGAACAAGGCAGGGCTCCTGACGTAGATCATTGTTCTGAGAGCTGCACAGTGAAACCTTTGGTGTCTCTGTCACCACGGGGTTACATAAGTGAGACACAGTTTGTATCTATCCAGTGTCTCCATGGGACTATGGACACTATGTAGGAGTGCTCTTGGTGTGCGTATACAGGACACTTTTTATGAATTTGAAAATATGGTCAGTGTCAGTCATATATGCTTTAAGATTGCAATTTTTTATACATTCGCTATGGCTATATAGTAGCATGTGGGAAGGACTTTGTACTTTTGCTTTCTTTGATGTAAAATCAATAACACTGCCTGTGTGGAAATCTACCTGTGCCTTTTTTTGTATTCTACTGCCTATCTATTTATCTGCATATTTGCAGTTCAGATGTTCTGGTATGTGTGTAATGTTTTCTAAAATTATGAAATACCATCACTGAGGTTTGCAAAACCAGGAAAAAATTTAATTTACACTCAATATGCTGGGAATATTATGGATTACAGATTTCTGTGTGCACTAACCCTCCTTTATTTACCTCATCACATCTCTGACTAAGATAAATGTGTGCAATCACTGTATGCCTTATTTCCAAGCCATAGGCACAAAACTCCCTCTCTGATTCTTTATAGACAGAAAGCGTTACAAGGGCTAATCTTGCTTTGTGATAATGTCTTTTGACAACTCTGAAGATGTCAGGAAGTCGGCAGCTTTTTCTGAAAGGACAGTTAATGAGAAATTTGACCTACTGGTCCTTGCAGGTTTGTTCTACATAATTTGTAAGCCTGAAGCTACAACTCTGAATAGAATTTTCAAATTTTTTTTCACAAAATAACTAAATACTTAAAAATACTAAATATAGAAACTACTTACTTAAAATACTGAGATTCTTTAAAAGCCTTCTTTATTAGTACCAGAATTCTAACCAATAATAAATTATATACATACCATAAGTTTATATGCAGGTTTAATTATTTTCATAAAGTAAGAACTCACCATTTAAAGGAATAGCATAAAATATTCAAAATAACAACACAGCTTAAATATATCTGTCATTCCTGCTTTAATTTTCTAGTCCAAACAAACCTGGTGGAATATAATAACTGAGTAAGCCCATGGTGTCCTACTTTAACATAAAGACCTCATTGCTAAGGCTGAGATTAATCTAGGATGCTGAGGTTTCTATGTAAAAAATCATGCAATACCATTTTGTTTTGAAAGTGTACAAGTAACAAAGGCTTCTCCTGTTAGCCGTAGATAATTATATACAAGGGCATATTTCCACATCTGTAAAGGATCAGAGTACCTGAAATTGTCTTGCTATGGTTGCATATAAAATCATGAAGGATATGTGAGGGGAGGAGAAGAATGGAACAAAAATAAAAATTAAATATCCTAATAGCTTTGAAATAATCTCATGACCTTTTAATTTGTGGGTTAGCAAGACTGTGATTTATGGAAGGTAGACAATCAGATCAACATTTCAGAATACTCCATCTGAATAGTTCAGTCATTATGTCCCTGCCTCTATGTATGCACATGAGATTCCAGTCAATATGACCCAGTGGCACATAGTGACAGACACAGGTTTATGACTCTACCTGGTAGATCTTTGGTTTTTACATCTTTTTGGTTTTATAATTTTATGGGTCTACACTGACTTGGCCTTCTAAGCTTGGAAGACTTGACGCCTGCAAATCTTGAACTAATATGTATCAGAAACCTGGCATAAATTAAATTCTTCAAATAAGAAAGCAGAGAATGGTGAACACATATCTGATACAGATAGATTTGTCATTTTTATTATATTTTTGCCCATCTAGGAAACTGTTAGTGTGAGGAATATACTTTATGTTACCAGATCCTAAAAGGAATGATGCCATCTTGTGCATGTGTCCAAACTGGAACTACTGTCAAGATATGATGAAGGAGAGAATATTTTGCCTGCAACTTGTGAACAAGCAGATTTGAAAGATTTAGGTTTTTTGCTGCTTCTTTGCAAAAAAATTTCCAGATATTGTAAAGATGTGCACTAGCACACAGAAAGATTCCCGTGAGAAACTATCTCCAGATATTTCTCTCTTTCTTTAAATCTACTCGTATCTTTTCTTGTACAATATTTTTGTCCTCACATGGAGGATATATCCTCACATGCATTTGGAGGCATATGGCTTTTTATTAGAAAAATTAACAATAATCCACTCTTATATCAACTAATTTTAAGGAGTAAAGACATATATATTATTTTAATTTCAAGCACAAAAGAGTAGTTAAGGATGGAAAAGTTGAAGAAGACCAATAAGAAAAATGTAAGTCTCTTTCTTTTGATATAGCTCTCTCTTTTAATACTTCACTCATCTTATAAGTCATCTGTCTTTTAGGCTTGTACCCATTTTTTTCCGCAAAGAAGTCTTATTTTAAAGAAAGTAAAAATTACAGAGAAAACACAGATGTGTTTTACAGACAAAGGAAAAAAAAAGGCAAACAAAAACCAAACCAAAACAGCAGAAGAACAAAACTAATGCTTTGGGAAAAATATCTCACTGCTTAAACCTGACTGTCCTTCAGAGAGAGAAGTCACACAAAGGAAGTGTTGGTTGAATCCCTCAATGCTTTACTGGAAGTTACTGAGAGACAGCTGGGGAAAAGACACTTCAAGAATCTACCTAGTGTAAAATATTTTTTCTCTTGTTTCAGGAAAGGTCTCATACATTTGTGTTCTCTTCAGCTGCACAGACAGGGAAGACTGGATGAATCCTCAGTTAAGTATGAATCCTAGTGTTTTCTGTTAGTTATCATACCTTTTTCTTTGTCAATTACTATTTCAGTCTAATGTCCCTTTCTACTTTATCAGGGCATAAAATCTTTTGCCAACACCAAGAAGGCAGCCACACACAAAAAAACAACTCTCTTGCTTTTCTCATCAAAACAGAGAACTAAACCTATCAGTGCTCACTACTGGACAGAAGATTAGTAAGACGACTGGTCATTAAAGGCCAGAAAATTCATGTAAATGCTAATAGTACCTCTACAGAATATTTTGTGCCATCCATCTGCACCAACATGCAGCATGTAACCCTATGGATATTCTCAGTAACAGGCTTTTAGTAAAGAGTCACTTCATTTCTGGCTTAGAGACAGTATTTTGGCTGGCAAAATATACTTTTTGAAATAAGGAAATAAGCCTTTTGACTAAATAATGTTTTATTTCGCCTTTTCTCAATGTTTCTGAGGTTTTTTTTTTAAGAGGGTGCACATTTGGTTTAAGTTGTCAGTAAAGTCCTTCAATAGGATATGACAGTCCTTGTAGTCTTCCATGTCACTTGCAAAGATTAAACATATAAGCTACTGCTTCAAGTTTCTTCTTAACAAGTCTTCTCATTTTATGTTGTTCTCTTTTTTTAACTTATGGATGTTTTTCAGGTATTAAAAATTAGACCTAAAACTGGGAAGCTCAGCCAAGGGCTAGTACATCAGAGGAATGGTAGATGGACAGGAGGAAAGGAACAGAGGGGTTGTCTTAGTTTGGGGCAAATTTGGGAGGAAACCTCCGAAGGGGGTTTCCTCTGGAAAGCCAACTCAAACCACCCCTCCCCCCTGCCAGTCCGGGAAAATAACTTCCTCAGAGAAAAAGTGGAAAGAACTATTTATTTAATAAACAAAATACCTAGAAGCACAGGGAGTGAATAATAAGACAATAAAATGAACAATAAAACCTCTTGCCGCTCTGAGTAGGGAAAACTGAGAAAGTCTTTGCTGTGAGTGTAGTTCAGCTCACTCAGTCTTCACCAATCCCAGTCCGTCCGGAGGTCCAGGCCCAGGGTGGGGGGGGAAGGGGCCGCAGGTGCGAGACCTCGGTGCTCCTCTGGGTTTTTCTTCAGTCCAGGGCAGATTTAAACAATCCCAAGAAAAAGGAAAAAAAAACAGTCCAGGGAACTTCTCTGCCTTAGCTAGCCAAAACTAACTAAAAGCACAGGAGATCTCTGTCTCGCCGCTGCCCGTGCCTCCACGAACAGGAGTCAGGAGGAAAGAATGCGTGGGAGTCCGGCAGTATTTTCAAAACAAAAACTTCACGCATCTTCTCCTGGTTCACTGTCAGACTGTTTTAAAGGTACAGAACTCAATATACATCACAAGCAGGACAGACGATTGGGGATACAGGCATCATAAAGTCACCCTAGGACAGGGGTCTTGTTGTCTAAGTTTGGTCCCTCTGAGGCAGGGTTGTCCTTTATGACAAGGAATAAGAGGCCAAAGAACATGATTGATTTTCAAATCAGGCTTGCCCAGCAGGACTCTCACAGTGAATTTAGCAGACATTAAAAGAACTACGACCCTTTCCTGCACAAGTTGTGTAAATCAACCTGGTTGATTTCACTCCCTGAAATATGTCAAACCAAATCCTGACTTTAATGTTTCAAATCTGTCTTTCTAGATTAATACTACAAATAAATTTAGGGATGCAGTGAAAGCTTCATTTAATTTCTCTGTTAAAACTCAAGTTGTAGGCACATTTCTGCACATGAAAATGCAAATTTATCAACATATGTTAAATCTAGCATACTTCTATTATGTGGAATTATCTACTGCAGAGATGTCCAGTCTTGCATTCTGTATTGGAATATAAATCTAATCATCTGCCTAAGTTTTATTTAAGTAGGTTAGAAAGCATTTTTGGTTTTGCTCATGGACAAAATAGCAGATAAAACAAAATTTGATGTATTAAGTGAAGTTGAATTTGAAAGTCTTAATCATAGACTGTTAGTCTTGGACATCCTTATGCTCCTCTGATAATAACTCATTAAGGAGACTGTTCAGATTAGCAAATGAATACATTTCACTTAATTCAATTAATACAGTCATATTAATCTTTGTTACAATGAAAGCATTCCTATTGAAAGGAGAAGTGACCTTTAGGAGACTATTGGAGTTTTTCCCAGGGATGCATTAAGTAATCTTACTAACTTCTGTAATGTTCCTCTAAGGACTTAATTAAATGGAAGGGAGTGCTATGAGTGAGGCTGTCTTGTTTCTGATGCAAGTGCTACAGTGAGCTCAGAAAGAAGACAAATACAAGGAAATCTGCATGGGCTGTTAGTAGCAACTGGTAGAGATTACTTTGGTATATTAATGTGACTTAGCTCAATCCTGAGATTCCTTTAATATGCTGGATTTGTTGTACAGAAATGTAATGCACTTATTCTCTTTTTGGAGGAAAAGCAGCTTTATAGGTTAAAATATACAAATCATTCTGACCAATGAAAATATTATTCAGATTAAAAATATGTGATAAAAAATCCTAAACAACTATGATTGAGAATAAGACACTGACCTTCCTGGGAAAATCTGGCTGACTGATGATGTTTGTTTGATTTTGGCATCATTATTGCCAGTTGGTGTTTATTACATGTATTGTGCATTTTGAGGAAAAAGTCCTCTGTAGGAAAAAGCAGCTAGAGAGATTGTCCCAAGCTGCTGAATTACGCTGCTCTCAGCACCTTGATCTAAAATCTCAGATCTGTCCATGGTGCTGGATATGACCCAGAAACGGGCATTCCCAACCCAGAGAACCAATTGGATCCTGGGCTGCATCCAAAGCAATTTGGCCAGCAGAGTTGATCAGAGGGATGAAGCACCTCTCCTATGAGGAAAGGCTGACAGAATTGGATTTATTCAGCCTGGAGAAGAGACAGCATGGGGGTGGCCTAATTGGTCCCTCCAGTATCTGAAGGGAGCCTAAAAGAAAAATGAGAGGGACTTTATACAAGAGCATGTAGTGACAGGCAAGAGGGAATGGCTTCAAACTGAGAGTAGGTTTAGATTAGATGTCAGGAAGAATTTCTTTACTGTGTGGTGGTAAGGCACTTGAAACTGTCTGTCCTGAGAAGCTGTGGATGCCCCACGCCTGACAGTGTTCAAGACCAGGTTGGATGGGGCTCTGCGTAGCCTGATTAAGTGAAAAGTTCCAACCAGTTCTCTCCCATGGCAGGAGAGTTGGAACTAGGTGATCTTTAAAGTCTTTTTCAACCCAGACCATTCTATGATTCTGTGTTTATAGCAGCACAGGTACAGAGTTAAGCAGGGCAAGGATTTAGTTCACTATTTTTTATGTTGGCATTCATATTGTCCCATACATGTACTCATTCAGGTTTCAGGATGCCTATAAAATTCATGTGGTCTTTCAACAGGCATATTGGATGAAATATAATTTATTTTTTCATGAGGTCATCAGTGGAAGGTTGGATGGGACAGCTGAAAGCCACACTGAGTGGCATAGTTTAACTAGAGTGCATGTAAAGGCACCAAAAACACCAGGAGTGCTCAGGTTTTCCTTCTCGCACAGTATCAATGGGATCACTTGGAGGCAGCCACAGAAATGCTCCAGTAGGAAAGTTCAAACAGATGGCTGGTGTAGCTCTGATCCTGCCCTCAGGGTCAGTCTGCAGAGAAACACAGACAACATTTGTCATCTGTATTTCTCACTGTTATTGGAAATGGTTGCTTGAAGGGTTTTACTTTGAATGTGGCTAATTAATCTCCAACATTGGTTTAGGATTTTCTGTTCCACATACTTATCTCTGGTCTATTCCCTGACACATATGAATTCAAATTGCTATATCTTGCCAATATATTTTGGGGGATTTGAGCATACAGATTTGGAGACTAGAGAGGATTTCGGTTATGCTTCAAGAAGGAAGAAAGATAGACTGGCATATTTCCAGAAAATTGACAGTTGTGTTAAAATTGTGTTGAAGCCCCAAAAGCTGTGCACAAGTGTCAATATTCAAGTAAAAAGGCTTTTGTGAAGGTTTTGTTGCCCTCAAATAGGCAAAGGCTTCTTTTAAAATTAAATCTATTGAAAACTGCAATATTTTAAGATTTATTTGCATATGCAGGTTGCTGACTGAAAGTCATTTTATAGAAGTGTTGCATAGAAATTGTGGTTAAGGGAGGATAAAGAAGAGTACTTATAGATTATTACTGGTCTTCAATTAAGCTGTCAAAATCAAAAAGCATAGCTCTTGATTGCAGTATAGTCTAATGAAACTGATACAGTAACTAAAATCATCAGGGCTAGGGGAAACAGAGCAAAGTTATCTGCCCCAAATCAGATAAGCTGCAATTACTCTAAGTTCTAGTGCCCATGCTTATTATCTGGTGACTGTCCCCTTATTATTCACAGGGCTGGTGACTTGAGATCTGCTTGCCAGACATCAAATTTTGAACTGAAGGCTAAAGAATTGTCATGTATCTGGATTAAAGTGCAGCAGGCCTGGAAATGTCCCTTTATGGTCTAATTCAAATCAGCAGCAACACAGCTTGCATTCAGCAGGATGTAGGGTTCCCTGTTCTTGACAGGGAGCCTAACTCCCTCAATAATACTTAAAACTTTGGAAGGGATCAGGATTAGTGTTGCATATGCTTGGGTCTGTAAGAGATTTAGTTTGAGAAAGGGCTTCCCTTGAAAGCTAAAATACATTCTACTCCAAATCAACATAAACTTGTATTTTCATATATCATGCATATACATTTCATAAAGCGTGTCATATTCTGTTTGGTGCATAATCAAGCTTGTTTATAAACACCATAATGTCAGTATTTTTGATTATTGTGGGAGAAGGTTGTAAATTTATTGAAAAATGTTCTTAGGAGTAAAAGGTACAGATATTTTTCATGACAGAATAGTACTTAAATTTACAAATTATTGCTTATGAAGTTAGAGGACGGGGAAAAAAAAAAGAAATGCATTTTTCCTCACAAAGCATATGAAATGCTCATGAGCATCTTTTGAAATTTATGAACAATAGGACAAAATTGTAAAGATTATATATCACTGATAGTGTTTTTTTACATCATTACTCATTTTTACTTTACATCTTAGTTACAAATGCTCCTAATTATGATAATAAAATCTAGTTTACTTGCTTGTAAACATATCCTGTTAGATATTAAGAAAATAATTCTGAAATAATTATTACAACTCTTTGTGTGCTGAGCTAGTTACTCACAACAGTTTATCAACTTTATATAAATCCATGTTTTGAACATTTAAAGTTTCAAGATTTGTAGGACTAGAACTACATAAAGCTAAATAAAATATTTGCAACACTTAGAAAGGAAAGTCATAAAACAAAGCATTTGAATACCAAGAGTTATATATCCACAAGGAATTTTTTTAGTGTGATGGTGTCTCTGTGGTGTCTCTGAAGAAGAAAACCTGAAGGGCAAGGAAAGGAATTAACTTCAAGTCTTCATCCACTTAGAGTGAGTGTGGTGATTAGAGCCTCAATCGAGCAGGTACATTCTTGGCTTTGAATATTCAAGCCAGGTCTTTGAGATCAGCTTTCACTTGATCAGAGTCTTGCCACACACTTATACAGAAACACATTTCTATGAGGAATTTTTGTTATCTAGTATTTTGAGTCTACCATAACTTTCAGACAATTTTGGAAAGGAAATCAGTCAGAGCAATAAAAAAGAATTAAATCTTTTAGGAGCCCACCTCTCAGCTGATCTTTAGTCAAACAATTTGTCAACACTTAACAGAGGGATAAAAGTTTTTTGATTTTGTTTTAATCAGGAGTATCATTTCTCCAAGTGGAGTTGTCCATGGCATTCTGAAATATCATTCAGGTATGATATGCATTGGGCTTAATGTTAGTCCAAAGCTAATTTTTTGGTGTTTTTTTTTTCTTGTCAAGCTTATCAGAACCAGTTAATTATTTGTGACTAAAAATCCAAAAACCACAATAAACTTTCTAGGAATAGTAACACCTTAATCTTTTGGAATCTAAAAATCTTTGAGCCTTTGAAACATAGTATTCAAAACAAACTTTGACTAAAATACGCTAATTCTAATATATATGAAAAGTCCAGTTTATCTTTAAAACACCCTCATTTCTTCTAAAGTACTTTAGAAAGTTACCTGTATAATTTCTAGTGCCAGGTTTCTGCCATAGTTTCTGCATAGGACAACCTTTCATTTTCTAAAACCAGAGCGCTCCTTTAAAGATCTCCTGGAATTAATAAACTCCATGTCTATGGAGAGCTCTGTCTTCCTATGAGTTGTGCAGCTGGTTTCTGCACTGTTTGCCACAAAAGCTTTCTGATGCTGGACTACACTTAACTACTTAATGACTATCTCCTATCTTGAGAAATTTCCTGGAGAAAGAGGTCATCTGCTAGTTCCACACTTTTATATTCTAAATCATATCAGCCCTCATAAAGATATCTTAAATCTCAAACATTTGGTTTATTTCAGGGTATAATGATTTGCCTTTCTGAACCCTTTTTTCTAAGCCAGAGCTTCTGCTGCAGCACAAATGGGTCCATCATAGTTGCAAGCAGCTCTCAATTTGGCATGCACCCAAAAACAGAGTGCAAGGCCAACTAGATATCGAGAAGCAGGTGACTGATTCTACCCCATGTAGCTGTCATACATTGTGTCCTCTGTAGAGATGTCAAATTTGCCAGAGCAGGAATTGTAATAAAAATAGGCTCCGATATGTCCTGCAGATACAGTGGAAAAAGCCTTGATGCTAAAAGATAAATCTCTATAATATACTAGTGTTAAAGAACACCTTCAGGGTCACGTGTAACCCATATATGTAAGGGGGAAGAATACTAACTTGTGCTTGCTTAGGTGGAAAGCCGCTCTAATGAAACAGTGATTTCTATTATTGCTCATAACTACGCTATTTAAATTCACAGATAAATGCACACTTCCAGTTTAAATTATAGCCTACTTGACATGCACAAGAATATGATACTTGTGCTCTGAAATAAAATTCTTGGAGTAAAAAGACTGTGGCATAATTCTTACTCTATTTTTGAGAAACCAGAACATCTAAGTCTAGTAAAAGATGTAAGTAACATTTAGAATATAGAGACTTTGTTGTCATCTGGTAGATATGCAAAGTATGAAAACTACTGGAAAATCTCTACACAAGTGTTTTTTTCATTAAAAGCGTATTTTAATTCTTCATGCAAGGGATTAATATTTATTTGATAATAATACATAATTCAGCTGCTCAACTCTCATCTAACATCACTCAGCAATAAAAGTGTCCGTTCCAGGAATACTGCCCAGTGCTCAAACTCACTTTTCATCACAAACCAGTTCTTTCAGAATTATCAGTCAGCCTTACACAATTATGATGCTCTTCTCTTTGTGTTTGGTTTGTAAATTGCCTTCCATTTATTTTCCTTTTCAGTCATGAAGAATTAAGGAACCTATACTACTGCCTATTTTTGATTCTAGTCCTCAATTACTTTAGCTAGTCCATAAAGATTTAGTTAAATTGATTGGATATTTCTTGTTGGGTTTTTTTGCAAATATTTTGGTGTCAACAGCTGAGAGAGTCCTGATTAATGTGCAGGTTCATGCCCTCTGTGTTAGAAAAAGAAAAAATTATTTGAATGGGAGTACATCATGGTATTTACTTCCATGCTAGACTTTCCCGTGGAGAAAGAAAAAATATAATTCCGAATTGCACCTTAGAGAACTTGCTTAGCATTGTCAGATAGTAGTATTTAGGGAAAAAAAATTCAATGAACATACACTAAAAAGAATATTAAGATGCTTATTTTCAATTGCTTTTCTTATGAAATTATGAGGAACTTTCTAAATATTATGCCATCAGCAAGACACCAATACCTTCAATTATAAGCTGTATTAAATGCATTTCTTTTTTACTAATAAGGTTTACAGATACCTTTGTACCTGTGTATAAATAAAAATTCACTTCCATGCATATATCTTACAATTTCTATACTGTGCTATGTAGCCCACTTCTGTCTACATCATTATTAGGTACCCATACTAAGAAAACAAATGCCAAACACCAAGTAATTTTAAAAGCATTATAATAAATTACTTGAAATATTTAATGGGATATGCCTTTGAAAAATCTTCTTCTCTCACACCATTTTTACAATAATAAAAGAGAGAAGAAAACCATATGCAAAAAAGGTGCATCTCAGGAGAGAATAGTTCTGCAGTTCCAAGTATGTCCATATTTGAGAAACTAAGTATGAAAAATGGAATGGGTTTGACATGGCTGAGGAGAAAAATACTAACCTCTATTTTAATTCCTGCAGCTTCCACATTTTATTCCTCCTCAGTGAGTACAGTTCTGAAGTTGCCTTCACCAGGTTCTAGTCCTAGACGAGAGGAATAAGGCACATAATTTCATCCTAGGAAAGGACCAAAATAAACTACCAACATTGTGTTTGATAGAGAGATGATACAGAATACTACTGAGAAACCTCTTTAACTGACATCCAGCACTTCAAAAAATTAGTCATCCTAATAGTGTAGATCTAATTTAGAATATAGATGACATGGTTATTTTTTGGTATGGCATGATATCAGAGCATCTAGTGAGACTGAACATCCTTCTTTTTCAAAGGTGGTTTCAGCTCTCCAGTTCAACCTGTATCACCTAGAGAAAACTGTTTCTACAATGCTCTTACAAGTTCTTACTGATAGCAGTTTCATGTTATGATGTTATGTCAGTTAAGTGTACAGAAGAACGATACTAATTATGAGTAATTACATAATACTAATGTAATCAAGATTTAACTTCCTAACAAGGGAAAAATCCATCTTAATAATTTTACATTACTTTTCCACCAAGTATTGTAATTGCTACCTCACTATTATATAATGAAGCAAAGATTTCTCTCTTTTCTTGGATCCTTTCCAATCAGTTGTGATATTTTCTGTACTTTCCAAACCCTTCAGGTAGGAAGAGTGCCTCTGTACAGCAGTGCCTTTGGACTGCAGAATGTTACTTTTCAGTCTTGCACACATTTATTTAAAAAAATCAAAACCAAAACCAAACCACGGTGGTAACAAACCAGGCATCCATGATTTCCTTCTAAGATATTTCTTTCATTATTATTTCCTTTCATTTTTCTCTGCAGCCTTTCTACTTTGGTGCCTCTTTCCCTAGTTGAAAACTAACATATTTTCACACAAAACCTACAAATTTAAACTTAAAATTCAGGGATCAACTTTAAAGAAATGTACAGAAAGTTATATTTCAAATCATCTGAGAAATTGTACTTGTAAGGTTTTCTGGTAAAATGACTGGTAAAAAGTAGGATTACATATCATAGAAATAATTGATATATGTCTATGTTAATCCATTTTAGCATGACTTACTCCTCCTTAGTTCTAAGGCAATAGATGTGTCTAAGAAGGAAAGGAATTTCGTGCATTATTATATGCAAAACCAATTTCATGCATTTTGCTTCTGCATGCTACTTCCAAGGAAAAGACAGGGTTACATATGGAAGGTCATGTGTTAGAGCAAACCGTTTTTTACTGATGACAATTCCATTCTCTGATAGGTCTTACAATGTCTTGTGGAATCTTAATATTAGTTAGACACGAAGTCAATAGCCCACATCAGTTAAAAATCTCTTAATTAAACAAAAAAAAAATTTACTTCAAATATTTTTAGCTAAGCAGTTACAACAGAAAGTATTCGTACTCAGACTGGTTTGTAATTCTAAGCATTGCTAGAGTAATTCAGGTTAGTAGAGACCTTAGGAGGCCTCTGGACCAACCTTCTGCCTTAAACAGGCTCAGCTGTCAGGCCAGGTAGTGTCTGGTTAGGGCTGGAAAACCTCCAGTGATGGAGGCAACACAGCTTCCCCTGGCTGCTTCTCTGCCTGGCTGTCCTCATGGAGAAAGTTTTTTCCTTACATACAGTTAGTCTATGCCACTGTCATAAATCCTTCTGCCATGCAGCACTACAAGGCTCCATCTTCTTGATAAGTCCCTTGTAGGTATTAGCACATTGCTGTTGGATCCCCCCTAAGCCCTCTCTTCTCCTGGCTGAGCACGCTCCAACAATGCATTTGCAAATCCATTCTGACTAGCTTCAAAAGAAAGCATTAGGAACAGGCACTAGCTTACATTATTTATGGTTTTGGTTTTGGCTTTATTTAAGGGTTATCTGACATGTCCCTCCCTCTGGTTCCTTGTTTTTGCTAGGACTGGTTGAACTCTACTTTTGTCACGTGGCTATCAGGTTAACCAGCATTAAATCCTGCTGCAGCATTTATCCTACAATCTTTAGCACATCTTATACTAGCTGACTCATCATTGTAGGTGATAAGCATTACGTCTCCCTAGCAAAGGACAATATCCAACACAACAGATAATAGTCTTAAAATTATAAAATTAATAAAATAACAATTTCACAAAACACATCTATTGTCTGTGCCTTTTCTTCTCTTAAGAACTAATTCCATCACCAGAGTTTGAGGAACAAGAGGAGAAGGAGAGCAAAAATCAAAAGATGGATTGTTTTTAAGTGTATCAAATACTATGGAAAGCTTTTTCCTTTAATTCCATCTGTGTGGGAGGTGGAAAGATGATGAGAAGAGTTCTTTCTCAGACAAATATACCATATGTATAACACAGAAAAAAGTTATACAAACAAAACAATTGCTTCCTTTCCAGAGGTGCAGGATGATACCAAAGTGGAGCCTGACCAGGACAGCAGAAAAACTTTCATATAAAGTCATCATATAAGGTGCAAGATGCCACTTTCTGTAGAGCTGTTGCTTTATAACCCTGTATAATATTTGCTAGACAGCCCACAGGATCCACAGGATCAAGTTAGGGATCTAAAATAAGGTTACCAAAATAAAAGCTTTCTCATCAAGGAAATACTGTCATAATCCTTCACAAAAGAGGTACCAAGAGAGTCACCTGCTCTCTTTCTTGGCAACAGAAAACTGCAGGACAAAACTAAAAGTGTTTTTCCAGCATATTAAATACTGTATTGGTGCACTACAAAACCAGTTACAGCGTGATGTAAACTTTCTCCCTTATTTTTGTAAGGTTTTGCTAGAGGGAATTGATAATAGAAATACCAACATAAAGTAGCTGGGATCTCTCTGGTAAGTTTGGCTGAAACACCCTCTCAGCCTCATGTTCCTAAATACAAGCAAGAATTCATCCAGAGATGCGAAGAACTGTTGTTGCCTAACAAAGTGTCCACTGCAAACACTTGCAGTGATAAAAACCTGTCAAGTTTTTCTCAAGGTAGTATTAGAATATTTTTAAAAAGTAATTGTGTCATTTGGCTGTCTCTTCCTGCCATAAAACTTCTTATTTACCACTTTCAAATTTCAGTCTTATGACTTGTCAGAGAATTTTTACTGCTGCTCTGTGGTGAATATATAGGATGAAACTAGGTCACTTCAGTAACCTGGGGCTGTCTTTGCTCTGTCTCAGTGAACACTGTTGGTCCATGGTGAATGAATTATTTCTTTCCTTGACTGACAAGAGAAGAAATTATTTTAGGAAATTTTATGCCCATTTTAGACTGGTTATATATTAATATGTAGACCACTAAGGCTTTGAAGGCTGGAGCAAAATACAGTGGCTCAGTAAAGACTACATGGGAGAGCCCCAGAAAGGTCAGTCTTTACGTTTGCATAATTTTTATGTGAGTAAAAGTAGACAGATTTTGAACCCAGGTACCACAGAGGTGGAGACAATATTTAGGTTCATCTCTCCTGACAACGAACAGTGATATGACAGTCATCAGGAAGGCAAAAGGAAGCAAATGGAATAATTTTTTAGCCACAATGGGCTATTTGCCCGTGACATCCATAAATAATATTTTATATCCTGCATAGACAAAATGATGGCACTCTGGGTTACAGAACTGACTTCATCTAGAAAACAACTATATTTTGTTCCCACAGGACTTCAACATTGGACTGTAGCCAAAGCCAGAAGTTTAGGAAACAGCCTAATCTGAAACATGCATTGATGACAGTGACTGCTATGAGCAAAATTAGCCTTTTGCTATTCCTGACACTGCTTTCCTTCAGGAAGCCCCACATTAGGGTTTCAGTCCTTATTTTCAAAGTGTTTACATTCAGAAGATGCTTGTGGATATGAAAGTTCTCAGCCAGACTTGAAATAAAACTTTAAGGGAGTCTTTTTAGCACCGTGACAAAACCTCAGTGATCCCTCCAGCCTGCCATGGGAGGCCCATGCTGGAGCAGGCTCTTGGCAGGGAATTGCAGACCTGTGGAGAGGGGAGCCCCCATTTGAGCAGGTTTCCTGATCAGGACTTCTGACCCCCCATGGGGAACCCACACTGGAGCAGCTTGTCCTTGAAGGACCACACCTCATGGAACAGGGACCCACGTTACAGCAGTTTGTGGAGGACTGTGCCCATGGGATGGACTCACATTGGAGAAATTCACGGAGAGCTGTCTTCTGTGGGAGGGACCCATGAGGAGGGGCAGGGGAAGGACTCCTCACCCTGAGCAGTGGGAATAACAGTGAGCTGATCACAATCCCCATTCCCTGTCTCCCTGAGACATAGGGAGGGAGCAGTAGAGCTGGGAAGGAGGGAGTGCTGGGAGCCAGGTGGTGTTTTTAAGGTCGTGTTTTACTTCTCATTATCCTGCTCTGTTTTGTTAATAATACATTCAGTTTATATCTCTACTTCAAGTCTGTCTTGCCCATGATAGTATTCAGTTAGAGATCTCTCTCTGTCCTTATCTCAACTTGTGAACCCTTTGTTATATTTTCTCTCCCCTATTCAGCTGTGGAGGGGAGTGATAGGGTGACTTTGGTGGGTGCCTGGCATCCAGCCAGCATCAACCCATGACTGTGGGCATCCTGCAAATGTCTGTGTGCTATGGATAGCGCTTCCCAAATGTGATGGCTCTAAGGGCTGAAACTAAGCCCCTGTCTGGTCATGACTTGCTTACTCCAGCTGGGACTGTCACCAATCCTTTCTACCACCTCTTGTTTCTAAACAGTAACCACCAGATCCATCTGAAATCAGAAAGAAGTGGCCAGATAGTGAAAAGAAAACAATGGAAATTTTTACAAATTCAGGACTGTGTCTCTCGCTGAGCTGAGGCATCCCACACAGTTTTAGTACAAACAATTGAAGGCTTCCAAAATCTGTTCTTTGATTGCTCATTGCTGTAGTACACTACAATTTAGTTTGTTCAGTCATTACTAAAGCCATCCACCCACTTACAGCTATTCTTATAGAAAATAGCATCCTTTCCCACTGATGCACATAATTTGTATCTTCTGATAATTGTACATCTGATGCATGGAGAGAAGACAATAATAGATAAGGGCTTCAACTTGATTTCTGACATACTAATGAAAAAAAGAGGCAATGGCTTTAGTTAATGTGTGCATACATTTTGCCTGACTGATAAAAAAGCAAATGGAAAGCTTCAATTGGCACTGTTCAGTAGTGTCAGTAATGTTCTGAGTTTATGAGTGACTGAACTGCTATCAAATGGACACGGATGTAGGAGAAGGGAATACAGGTGATAAGTAACAGCTGTTTTAATTATGCAATACAGCCTCGCCCCTGATGAGTCATAGCTGGATCCAATAAAGATAAATGTGAGAAAAGGGAGTGGTTGCCTGGTGAGAGGAGGATTATGAATAGAAGATAATGAAGAAGATGATCCTGGGAAGAGAGAATCACTGCTGTGAGGTCAGTCTGGGTCTGCAGTTAGAGCCTGTTGTTGAACCTGCAGTCACAGTCTAGCTTGGTAAAGGCCTGCAGCCACAGTCTAGCTAGGTAAAAGCCTGCAGTAAGGGTCTGCAAACCAATCCATGCAGTCATAATTTAGCAGGAAATAACTAGCAGCCAGAGGCTGCAAGGGAAACCTACAGTTGGAGCTTACTGCAGCCAGAGCCAGTGAACAGTTGGAGTCAGGATGGCTGAGCTGTAAAGAGGAATAAACTAGGACCCTTTTCCTGCTGTGATAAATAAGAAGTCTGTGTCTGGGCTCATTTCTACCCTCTGACAAGAGGGCTGGTGCAATACATAATGATATGAGTGGCATAATGATTTTGTCATTTTTAAAGCCTAAGAGTTAAAAAGCATGTCAGACTGTAGATGCAGTAAAGAAACCCAAATTGCAAAATCAAATGTGGCCTGAAATTATCTTAACAAATGTATTTTCTTGTTAAAGGGAACTTTAGTTTCTATTTGATGCTACTATAAGATTTCAAAAATTATGTGTTACTTATGCAGTTTAATCTGTTTGTCAAAATAATGAAGCACACATTTAAAATAACCAGAATTGTGCAAGAATTTGTAATTCAGATGCTTAGAGAAAGAATGGGGAGACAAATGTAGGGCTTTAAATGACAGAAGTTAGGAGGTTTGGAAGAATTTTCTGTGAACTTCAGGAAGTACCTACTGGCTTCTGCAAAGCAAATTAAAAATCTGAGGAGCTGAGATAAAGAACTTCAAAATGAACCTCTAGAATGATGGAATTATATATTTTAATGTCTACCTATATCAATGTAGAGTTTGTTCTATATTGAGCTGACACAGCTGAGGATAAAGCGAGCTTTGCCTCCCACCTCTCCACACAGCTTGTGCCTTGCTTGGGGGCTGCTCCTGGGCAGAGTAGGGTGGTGTGCCTGACACTGTGCTCACTTGTCAGCTGTGTTGGGGTGACTCTAATTCCTGCAAACAGCAGGTAGGTCCAGCTGAGTTCATGTGTGTAAGTTTAAAGTGTACAGACCTCCTCCTCAGAGCTGCCTTTGGCAACAGGGAAAAAAGGTTCCACTAGAAAACCCTTTGCATGTGTACATGGATGGATATGCTCAGATATCCAGAAAAACACATCCTGTTGTCAGTACATACAGTCACACAGCCTTTTGATTTATGCATATTCCATTAGGTAACATCATACACACCTTTTCTGTATCTGATGCAGGAGGTGTAATGTCTTGTGATACTATGTGGGACTTTTCCTATGGAGTGCTCATGGAAGTCACATAGGTGGAAAGTATGTTAAAATTATATGTAGAAAAAGAAGAAGGAATGAAAATTTTCTGGCAAATATAGGTCACCTATTTGTGCAAGTTAGTTTCACAGTTCACTGCTTAACCTCTTGCTTTTTCACCTAAGGAGTGTTGTATAGCTAACCCAAAATGAATACATATGGTACTTAGGCTGTGCTAATGTTATTTAATTTATTCTTGAGGAACGAATTTGAGAGTAATACAGCTAAGTAACAAAAAATGCACTGGATCATTAACACAATGAAGTTAGTGTAAATATATAGGATTAAGTAATCCAGTATAAAATTCCTCAAGTATGCTTACAGCTATAGCAAATTCATAGTTGCATTATTCATAGTTGCAAATGCCATGTGGTCATATCTTCTAAAATTTCATTTTAATGTAGAAGCCAAAATGGACTTTTTGATGCTGTTAAATTTTAGGCAATGGATGTTAAAAAATATTAAAAAATATATTCCTTGGACGTGACAGGAGGGTACTAGTTCTGTGTGAAGCTTTTGGATAGACTCTAGTCACAGAGTTCTTGATGTGGAGGTCATTTAAATGTACTCACTTCATAGTCTTAGGGCAAAAGTCATAGACTTTTGACCTTAGTCATAGACTTAGGGCAAAATTAGAAATTCCACAGTTTAGCACTGAAGTTGCACTTTATTATGAAAAAAATATAACACAGTTCTTTGACAGAACAGAGAAGTCATCTTGGAAAATAGGTCTTTTTTAACTTGGATCAGTTCTCTGGTAAGACTTGCTGGAGAGCAGCACAGACGGCTGTGACAGTCCCAGGCTGGGGGCTCAGTGGTGACAGAGGTGCTGCTTTTGGTAGCACTGCCCATCTCTGCTGGCTTAAGGTGCTCATTTATCCACAGCTTGGGTGTGCAACTCCTTAGTGACCAAGGTCAGGATAGGTTGGTGCTAGTACTGACCCATGGCATCTCCTTCCTGCCCTCAGTTGCACGCTCACATCTTTCTTTCCCTTGGCACTGGAATTTTACTCACCCCTTTGTGAGCTAGTTGGGGTAGTAAAAGGAGCAGGGAACTGTACACTTTTCTTACTGATTTAATTTTCTGTGAAGAGAGCCGTCCAAACTGACATATCAAAAGGTCAATATGAACACCGGGGTGGCGGCATGAGGGCAATGCAAAGCTGTGGGTAGGATTGCAGCATCTGACCTGAGTTGTCTTAAATTGTCTTGGAAGTCACACTGTTTTGTGGCAGTCAAAGCTTACAAAGATTATGCTGCTGCAGTCCTGGGTTTGTTTTCCTGGCTGCATGTTTCTGCACCTTCTTCCTGGAGACATTGGCATACATGGAAATTGTGCTGGTGCAGGGATCAGCTAAAAACTAGCTACGCTTTTTTGCTAAGTAAGATTAATTTGCAAACAGTCCAGCTCCTGAGCCAGCTTCCTTTTTGGTCACATACACACCCAACTTGTTTAAACTGCCATGGAATTGCATTTCAGGGAGACGTAGTTTATTCACGGAAAGATCTTCTCTGTTGCATGAAAGAGCCTTGAAATTAAAGCAGCTGAGACAAGAGCTCTGCAATGTGTGATTTGCTCTATCCCTCCTGCTGGGTGCTTTCTCCTCCCGGAGGCAATGCCTGTGGGCCTCTGATATGAAAGATAACCCAGGAGAAGCTTGTTCCCCAGCTGCCTGCTGAAACACGTGGAGGAGCACAAGTTACCCTTGACAGCAACACCTCCCAACGCATTCCTACCTTTCCAAGCTCTCACCCCAGTCTCTGGGACATTAATGCTGCCATCCACCCAGCAACGTGACAGGGACAGGGGAGGTTTTGCTGTCCTGGGAGAGAAAGTGTTGTGTGACCTGTGTACCTTCTTACACACTGCAGGCCTGCCTGTGTTTCTGACTCACTGTCTGTAGGCAAAAAAATTAGATGCACCCTTGAACGTACAAATGCTGACAGCTGCAAATAAGGCAGATTTTTCTAAAAAATCTCTCTTGTGAGCAATGTGGCTTCCAGGTACTGCGAGGCCTCCTTTTAAAAAGTGCCAATGGATATGCATAAACATACTTATGCTAAACATACTGAAATAAATTGCATATACAGTAAGTTAACTGTAAGTAAGCACAAAAGGGAAAGAAAAGGAAAGGGAAAATGTGTATTGCCCACACAAAATAATGCTGGGGAGTGAATTTGTTATATGTTTCTGTGGGATCTAAGCATTTTGCTGGAAAAGCATATAAGATATACTGAATTTTAAGATAAATCATTTTCTTTGTATTTACTGCCTCATACATACTAAACCACAGCTTCCCCTGAGGCTGTTTTATTTATAAATGCATAGTTATAATTTCCATAGAGTTACTCTGAAAAAATTACAAGACACAGTAAGGAAAAATAAAAACACAGTAATTTTTGCAGGAAATACAGTGAAATAATACCTGCAATTGCCTTATAAGCTACCCAGTCTCACAGACTGTATTTAGAATATAAATAACACTGAAATGATAAATGTGGGAGTATCAGACTTTATCTTTTTTCAAAACATATACCCTGGGGAAGACATGTGCTGCCCTTCTGCTGCTCTTCACAGCCAGGGATACCTGTGTTTAAACCCATTAATTGGTGTTGTAATGAGGCTCTGATGAAGAGCCTGGGGGCCTCAGAAGGAACCAGTTGTTTTATGTTCAAAGAAATTTTATCAGAAGTCTCTGTCGACCCAGAAAAAAAGTAATTGTATTTTTGCATCTGCAGACATGTAAGTAGGAACCTGTTTTGTCTACCCATACTCTGTTATGTGTGACAACTGTGAGATGGGTGTGTATATCCTGTATGTTGTGATACCTTTCACCAGTTCTACGTTGGCATTTCTCAACTGCTCTGTCAGGGGCATTCATGTTGCAGATGAGGGTCATGCATGCTGTGACTGAGGGTCAAAGATGAAAAAGGGACAGAGGACTGATACAGTAAGAAGAAGACTGTGGTTTTTAACAGGTTTATTATATTTTTTGAGGCTTATATTTTTCCTTTGTTGTAATTCCAGCTAGGGTGCCCACTGCTTGGGTTTGTGCTAATGGCTTAGGCTGTTGGTCAGGGCTCTACAAACACAGACACACATTCTCTTTTTCCACTGCTGCTGCTGCTGGAGCAGCATACCCTGGCACAGGAACAGTGCAGTGGCTTTGGATCTCCCTGCAAGATTTGCCAGAGGGCATCTGTCAGAGGCCAAAGAGGTAACAGCTGCACAGGGCAGGGTGGAAAATTTTGAAAGGGAGTGAGTACTGATAAGGAAAGAGGACAGCAATTTTTATCTGCCTAGGGCAGCAAAAAACCTTGCATCAGCTCTACTGAGTTTCATTACAGATTTTACTCTGGTTTTGTTTAGTTTTCCTAGGGAATGTTGTGATGTGCATTCGCATTGTATCTGCTCACCTTACTCAGTTTAGGGAAAGGTATTCTAAGCAGAATACATTTTAGAGTTGCTTTTCAGAATGTAATGCACATCAACCTAATGAACAGACTCTGGAAGAGTCCTGAACTCAAAAAGCCACATACACTGGTGCCTAGCAGTTGGAAGGCAATATTTAGAGAAATGAAAAAGGTCACTGGTGCTAAAACATGTACTGGGAAAGAGAAAAAAAAAAGAAATAAAAAAGTGTTGCCATTATATACTGAAGGAAAGGTACATATCTGAAGATTGCCAGCATTCCGTGGGAAGGTTTGACAAAAGTTGTGCTTTTCCTTCCTTATAAGAGCGTTGGTGCTTACTGAATAAGTTCAAGCCTGTAACTTTCAGAATTATAGGATGTAAAACAAGATAGTGCAAGTTCAGTGTAGAGACGTTAGTGTTAATGATCCTCAAGAAATTGCAGTCTCACAGTACTGTCCAGCAAGTAAAAAGAGTTGTCACTTTTGTTGTTCTATCAATGTGTTCAACTCCACGCTGAGTCCTCTACGCAGATAGAAATAAAATCAGATTTCCCCAATTGAACCTTAAGGATGCAGATTGGGTTTTTCTTTGAGTGTGCCACATCAAGCAGCAATGACAGAAGTCTACGTTACCTGCAAAGATGCTAATGAAATTTCAGAGCTTCTTAGTTCTCATTATCCACTCACCATGAGCTTTTCCTACAGCAGTCCCACAACAGTAATGTAAAGAGTAAGGTCTTGCCTTTCCTTGGAAAGCTCATAAGGAAGCAACAATGCTAACTCTTCATAATGAAATAGAAATACTTTGCCTGTTTTTTCTTTCCTTGTCTAGGATCAATGAGAGCTGCTTGCTCCCTGTGGGAGGATGAGCTGGGTCTTGAGGGTAACCCCAGTGCTGGCCATGCCCTCATGGGTGGGTGTGTTTGACCAAAGTGGGCAGAGCTGGGGGACTTCACAGGGCTCAATGACAGCCCCTGAGATGAACAGTGAAGACCCAGGGCCAGGAGCAATCCAGGAGCTTCCATCAGGAGTTAAAGTGGAATGCGCTGGAGGCAGGACCTGATACAATGCTGTGATGAAGAGTTTGAAGTTCATACAAGGGACAGGGACAGAGACTGGAAACAAGATGCAACATATGATCACAGGGGCCATCCAGGAAAATAGGTCCATGAATGACCAGGTGGCAGGGCCAGAGGCAGAGGTATGATGGGACTGGTTCTGCACAGCCCAGGCAGGGATTGCCCTGGGCAGGAGTGGAGGAAGGTCTCAGGTGTAGCTACTCAGGTCCATTATAGCCTATGGGTTCCCACAGGACCCTGACATTTCCAAAGGAAATCTTCTTGAATTGTCCTTCCCATCACTCCCAGTAGCCACCCAAAAGATGTGGTTACTCTTGTCTTTCATCCTCCTCCTGTTACAGAAGCAGCACTGATATGGCCAGACAGCTCCCAAATCTCGTTTCCTGCTGGACTCTGTCCTCAGGAGTCATGCTGAGGCAAGATACCAAGAAAAAGTGGATTAAAAGCAGAAGGATTTTTGGGAAGAAGCAACTCTAAAGCCTTGCTGAATTTCTACCAGCCCTTCTTTTTATTTAGGAAGCAAAACATAAGCTGTTGCACCAATTGTCAGAGTCGCTGGGTTTCAGATTTAGTATGAAATCCTCACTGAACTAACTTCAGCAGCAGTTCTGGGATTGAATTCAGTGTTTTTTTCCACCTGTTATATTAACAGGATGTATTTGGTGCTGAGGAAGCTACAAAGAAACCGTGCATAAGTGCTGAGAATCAGCTCATAGGCCTGTTTCTCAGCTGATGGGTTTAAAGCTCTGTTATATGATTTCTGAAATCAAACTGGATTTTCAATGCACAAATTGCATTTTGATAATGCTTTGCATCATCGGTAAGGCACATTAAGGTTCCTGTGATCTCCTGGCCATCAAGAAAGAAAAGGAAATAAACCTAAAGGAAGTTTAAATAGAAATACCCACTGTGCTAGGGAAAATGATAGCTGTGTATATAAGAGGGAAAGGAAAGAGCTGAGGTAAAAGGGAATGGAAGAGACAATAAACATGATCAATTAACCTACATCAATTAACTTTGCTGATAGTTATCTATAGTTAGTACTTAATGGTTTAGGAGAGAGTGGATATGTCTCAAATCTGTATAGGCCTGTCTCAATATGAAAAAAACTATATTCAACAGCATGGACAAATAGAAGTTGTTGGCCTGCCTCTCAGTGCTGCATGAACCCAGAGCTCCCTGTGTATGAGAGGATAATAAAAATGAGTCTTAAATTCCCCTCATGTGGGTTAAAACATGAGACCTGATTTGATTAGTGTTTACAGCTACATTGTCTCACTGCTCTTCTGTTTCAGTGATGGACTGAATGTTGCATCTCTACTACTGTAAGTTGTCTCAGAAAAGTACAGAAACAAAAAGGCAGATGTTGAACCGATAAGACAAGCATGTCCTCATAGCCCAAGGCCACAAAACAACTTCGTATATACACTCTAGGAAAGCACCATTTAGGCTGTATCCTGGGGTGAAACTTTTCCTTGTTCTTCAAGACCAGGGAATCACTAATGTACCCACTAAGGTGTTGGGTGTTGGACATTCAGGTTATCGTCCTGCTCTGTTCCAAGGGTCCTGCCAATGTCACATGTAGCACCTCCCCAGCTCAGTGATTTCCATACAAGCCCATCCCTCACTGTGGTCCATGCACTCTGTCACACCATCTCTTTCCTCTGTGAAGCCAGGTGTGGATTGTCTCCCAGTGTACAGATATTGAGGCCAGTCTTCTGGCCAGAAATTTTGCTGGCTTCTAGCTCCATTTGGATTATTATTTGTCTCAGTAACAGTGTCCTCAGTAGATGTGCCCCAAATGTTTTGAATTAAATAATGAGGCAAAGGCATTTAAGTGTCCTATTCTCCCAGACTTTCTTCCTCCTGCTGCTGACTGCAGAGCTGCAGGGACTGCTGGAGGGCCTGACAGAAGGCAGGGAGAATCTACAGCCCATGCTCTCTGTCATTTTTTTCTGTGACTTTATGCAAGTGATTGGCACCTTCACTGGGAGAGCTGTCACCTCTCATCATCTTCTGACATTTGGATGTTTCTAAACAATTCTGCATGTTTCTGTGAGCTGTGTCACCTTCTAATTTAGCAAATGTGCTCTTCTCTTAAAGTAGTTTTGTTTATTTCTAATATGCTAGAAAATGTTTTTTTCTTCTCTGTGTATGGATTAAAGATTACCAAGATGACACTACAGATATAGTTGGGGGTTTGCTGCCATCTGCAGTTGAAACTCAATATTAATCCCAGTTTGCATGAGTGAATCTTGCTTGTCTTCAAAGACCTTCAAATCTCAGCAAGCAACAAAACACACAATGATGAACTACCATTCTGTTTTGACTACTGAGTTCCTGTTTCAGCAAAAGGAAGGTGAAGTTAAATTTATTGAACTTCTCCTGGCTGTAAAGTTCGTTGATAATCTGGATAGATAGAAAACTCTTGTAGTCATCTCTTCAGCTCTCTCAGTTGGTCAGTTTGTTCAGTTTCTAGTCTATACACACTCAAGACACAATCCCAGTATTTAAACTTTGAGTGGGAACTTTTCAGAAACTTTACAGCCTTAACACAGAACTTGATTGGTTTGGCAGTGAGAGTTGTTTCATCTATAAAAGAAGGACAGCTGTTGATGTAAGGTATCTCTTCCCACACCACTGTATTGGATTTTCTCATTGAGATATATGGTGGATCCTAGTACAGAAGAGAAAGACATTAAAGTTTGCTGTGTAAAATAAAATAAGAAAAGAGAATAAGAAACTTTAATAATATTTACCTCTACTGTACTGAAATCATTCCAGGCGCCTAAATATCCTGAAAAGTTTAGATGCATCATGGGATGTTTGAGATAATTAAGAAAAACTAAAAAGGACCCCCCCCAAAAGCAAACAAACCACAAAACAACAAAAAAAACTCATAAAAACCCTAAAATTAGTGGAGTGGAACTGCATCCCATTTCACAGGTATTGGTTTTAACTCCTCTATTGCAGCACATTTACTAGCTAAAAATCTCTGTACTCATAAGGATGTAGTATGACTATATCTTCTGATTTTCCTATCTCTACAAACCATAGCAAAATTAAGAAGTATTATGCCTGATCCTCAAGGACCATAAATCACTGTATCTCCTTGAAGCCAATGGAACAGCACCAATTTGTAGAAACGGAAGATCTACCCCTAGATTTTAAGTGCTTCATAAATACTTCACTCAGACTGAGAGATATAAATGATGATTCAAATGATAGTTTGCCTTCTGCATATTATAGTTTATGTTCTTTTGCCCAATTTTCAGTACTTAAAGTATCAACAGGTATCATAAAGTACAATATAACAGTGATCAGCATGAAGTACATCAAATTACTATAGTTAAATCATGGAGTGAACTGCCAGGTTGTTTTTGCAGTCACAAGAATGCAATGTCTTAATCTCTTCTGACAAATGGAGATTGTTACTTATGCAGATGGTGCATATATGAAACATGAGTGCTTAAATTTTGCCGATGTATCTTTTCCAAAAGAATGCTTAACAGAGCAATCCTAAAGTTCACATAATAAGAAACTATTTCTGTGCTGTGATCTAGGTCAGAAATTGTAACCACTGTCAATCCAGTTTCAACGAATTGGCTGTATGGTTGAGATTTTGTAGTAAGGCATTTCAGGGAATCTGGGAGTGTTTCCATTCACTAGGGAAATGAACTTCATCTTGTTTGCATTTATTTTTTCCACTTCCTGCCCATGGGAAGACTTCACAATCCTCAGATGTGCAGAAGTGCTCAGGTTTCTTATTCAGTATCTGGGAATCATGCGGTCAAGTCTGGGCTATCGTATTATCTACTGCTGGACTTGAAGCACATCACTTATCTTCTTTTTAGTGTTTAAATTTAGACGTCAGTTTTTCACTAGAAAGTCGATAATACCAGGTGGTAAATGTATTACCAGCTTGATAATTCTGTTGATGAAAATGTTTTAAGGTTTTTTACTTAGTCTACCTGAAAAGCTCTTACTATGTATTATGTAATTTGTCTATTGATGAGGACATTCAGAATTCATAGATATAAATTTATTTTCTGTAAAACTAGGCAAATAAAGCTTTTATTGTAATGAATTCAGATTATATCTTGAAAAAAGTATAGATTAAAACAGTTTTGCCAGATTGCATTAGTGAAGAGTCTAACCTAAAAAAATAGTGAAAGTAACTTTAGTTTGTTTGTTTCTTACATTATTGGTATATAAGTTTAAGTTGTAAACTTTCTGAGGGGCCCTAGCTTGGTTCAAGACACAGTATCTGCCATAAGCTCAGTATGTGTGTTTTACAACTTCAGCTTCACTTATATTTAAGCTTTAGGTTTTGGCCATGTGTTCTGGCTTTTGAACGGGGAAAAATTCCCATCTTAAGGAGAGATCTATGACTCCTATTTTACATTAATCAAGACAAACTTCTTCTTTTATGATCAGGTGCAGTTGGCAATGTACATGACAAAGGAGAGAAAGAGGGAATAAAAAATTACCAGCTCATTTGAGAAAGAGGTGAGGTTCCTCCCATTCCTCCAACAATTAACCAAGATAAAAAAAGGAGAAGAGGAGGGAAATTAAAAGTGTCATCTAAATTGCAAGATTAGGAGGGGAAAGTAGCATGAGCTGTTAAAATTGTCCCAGTGGTCTGGGGAGAAAACTTAAGTTTGACTAAACAGTTAGAAGTAGGAGTTGGGAAAAGTGTTAGAGAATGGTGGAGCTAAAAGGCAGCTGTGAAATCCTGTAACATAAGTGAGACCTTTTTAGTGAGAGTCAAGGCACTTGGTTTAATGTCCTTGGGAATATAAGTAGCTTTTGTCATGGAACTAGGAAGCAAGGGGAGTTCACAAAGCAAGAGAACTAAAATATACCTATTTGGATTTATAGTCCTAGGTTTTCAGGTGCCAGGAAGAAGAAAACTGATAGAAACACTGGAAACTGTCCACATGAAGTCTGATGACTCTACATGTAGCCCAGACCTCTTGGGAAATGGCAGCTCTCTAGAACAGCAGCTCTGAGTGTGTGATGGGGTAACTGGCAGCATTTCGTGGGCATGTAGCTCTGCAGCATGTGCTCACCTAGTCTGACACCCCTGGGAGCCAGTGCACTTCCTGTACAAGTACCGTAGGTGATGGAATATTCAGCAGTGCCTGGCCAGTGTGTCCACCTGCTTTTGGATTAATTACTCTGCTGTGGAACACTGAAGGATATAACTGTGCAGAGAAACACCAGCGAGAATTACAGGAATAATGTGAAGTGGTGGGTACTGTTGATGCCTGGACTGAGCACCCACGTGGCAAAAGCAGCACACTTGGTCCATCTGTCTGGGTACACTCTACATAGGCAGGGAGAGCACTCTCAGCTCTCCTGACTGCTGCCATGTAATCAGCGCAGGGTGTTTTGTTTGTTGTCCTGCTCTAGCTGTGATCATCAAGTGTCGTGATGCATGACAGGTTCCCCCATACAGCAGCAGGCTCATGATCAGGACATTGCATCGTCCTCTTTCCTGGTCCCCTGTTCCCCTGCTTTGTTTCTGGGTGAAGAAGATTTGCTGATTTGCTGTATGGTGGTGGGTTTGATACAGATCTACTTCTCTTTTGGGAGTTATGTGTTATGAATAAACTAATAACCTTGCAGCTGACTTGATGGGACTCCCTACTTTTGCTGATAGAGCTAGATGCTGAGGGTAAATGGGGCAGAGCCAGCAGAGGGAAAAGCTTTAGAAAGCCAAATAGCTGGCAATTACTGAGATGACTGAGGAATAGAAAGCAGTAAATAAGGATGTTTAGATGAAATTTGTTCTTGCTGAAGAGGTAATTATCTTTTCTGAGGGTATACTATTTTATCTCTGTGGTTTTTTGCTTGGTTTGGTGATAACTCACACGCTATTTGAGAGCTGGATGCTGATGTAAAGGTGGAGTCTTTGTAGCTGAGGCAACTGGAAGTGTTTTATCATTGGTAATAGTTGCAAGACCTGATGAGTAAAAAGAAAGGGAAGAGCTAAAGTAGGTAATAGTAATTAAACCTGAAGTGCAAATAACTAATGTGGCCTATTATGTGGACTGACACAAAAGTTGCTGTAGCTGGTGTGCTTTGAAGGAACAGTAAATAAAGAGAAGGAGAGGTGGTGTGTTGGTACTGTGCAGTAGAAACAGGCTAGCAATTGATGTTAGCATGGCAGCAGAACAGAGGGAGCAATTTGCCTTAGTTTTTAGTTAAGTAATGCAATAAAGTACAGTTAGAAAACAGTTAAATGAGGCTAAAATCAAAATTTCTATGAGAATGTTTAAAAACAGAATTTAATCTGATTTAAGAAGCTTAGAGTGTATCCTAAAATTATAGGAAAATAGTACATATGCTACTAATCAAAGAAATGTAATCCATATTGCTGCAGGCCTGTTTGACTGCCAAAATATAGAAGCCTTCATAGCCAACTTTGCGATAAGAATATGTGGGAACATGCACATAAATAGAAAATGAGATGAAATGTGATGTATGTGTTTACTAACAGTATATTGTGTCAGGCTGACATGCTGGTTTTTATTTGTCCTCCATATCATTTGATACAATTCTAGGGTGTAAATAATTACATGAGAAGACACAAATTAGTAGAAAAATGTGGAACTGGTGGAAGACAGACCACACCTACAAGTCCACAGTGGTAGGAGGCGAGGTGAAGGACACATACTGCAACAAGGGAAAGTCTAATTATATGTTGTAATTAAATAACATAAAACGCCACCCTTGAAGAAGGTCAGAATTCTGCTGGAGATGAGCCTGAGTTGTCAAATCTAATGTCCAAGCTGACCCTGCTCTGAGTGAGAGGTGGGATCAAATGATTTCCAGAGATCCCTTTTAAATGAAATTATTATATAATTATTTGAAAGATCCTTTTCCAAGGCAAAATTTATGAATGAAAGGGTGCTATCAGTGTATTATTGCAAGCATGGATTTTTGGGACACTTCAAAGTGTTTTCACCTATTCTAGCTGTAGAATTCTGAGAAAATTCGGGAAATACTGCCTAGTGTAGGAAGATTAGTGTATAGATCAGAAACAATTAAGACTATAGTTATAGCAGTGAAATTACTTTGTGCATTGCAATGTAAAAAGCTGGGAACAATAAGAATTTTTAAGGGCCAAAACAGATCAAAGGAGGATGTATTAACTGATTTTCACCCAACTAGGCTGCCAGTGCTGATGCAGTCATGGGAAAGGCAGATATGGTTCCAAGATGACAGACAGGCACTTCCAGTGGCCATTATCAGGAAAAATGAGTTCAAATTTAAATAAATTAATTAGGCATTGAGGGATTGGAGAGCTTTTCTTGAAAGGACTTGACTTAGTTTAGGAAGATTAGACTGAAAACCAAAATGTTTAACAATTTGAAGTACATCAAAGTCCATCAAAGCTTTATGATAGAAGAAAGCCTGTTTAAGATACAGGATAAGATATTGGGCTCAGAACTGCTAGGTATAAGTTTCATAAATGTTGAATAAAGTTACAAACCACCACATTCAGCATTCAACTTCTGAAATAACTTTCCAGAAGAAACAGTAGTGCTTTGACTGATGCTTGCTCTGCTATTAAAATAAATTTTTATATGGCTGTGGGGACAGCAAAGGACAAGAGCTGATGACTTTGAAATGTAAGACTGGAAAGGACATAGTCTTTCTAGAAATATAAGCAGAGCAGTTTGATGAAAAGCTACAGTAAATCACTCTGATTCCTAAATGTCATTAGTATTAAAGGGTTGTTATTTCTCCAAAGGATCTAGGACATCTCGAGCCACTGAAAATGTAAGAGATATTTATTACCAGGGAGATTCAGACTCAAGAGCTGCCTGCACCATCATCCATACAGCTGTCATGGCCCTCCACTGCGAGGAGCTGCATGGTAAATGGTTCTGTTCTGCCTTGGCCCAGGGGTAAGGTTCCTTCAGCTGAAGAATTGCTCTGCTTGCTGGTGTTGACAGAAGGCAGATTGTGTACAGGAATCCCTTTTTCTGAAGGACAGACTGCATCTGAACTAGACCTGTTACTATATTTGACTCAGCCTTGTCTATTTAAAGCCATTACAAGGGTCCTGTCCTGCCAGGGAGATAGTGAGACCTGTTGAGTGCATCTAAGGAAAACAAAGACACTTTCAAACACAACAAAAAATAATCTGTATTTTGATGGTTTTCAGTTAGTCTAAGGTCTGGGCACTTGTCAGAAATTATTCTAAATATATAGTGCATTGAAACTTTCCTTAAATTTCACTGCTCTGCAGTGCTTATATTCTTATATATGTCTCTTGTTTGCAAGGATCGCCTTGACATTTCCTGAAGGAAAATTTCACTTCTCTATCTGACCACACGATTTTTTTTTTAATATAAAATAAACTGAACTTACACCACGACTGACTGAAATATGTGACTGTACTGCTTCTGAAGCAGCAGAAATCAATAACCTTGCTTTTAGGAAATTATTTCAGTAGTAGTCCTTAAGTAAGAGTTTGCAATGGCTCTGCTGAAGAGTTTGTAGACACTGTTGTGAAATACTGTAATTTATTTTATTTTATATAAATGCATGTTATTTGTATGTGGTAGCACTGAAGCCACCTTTAAACAGGCAAGCATAGAATACAAGAATGTACAAAGTGTAAACCTGATACATTTGCTGTGTTGTCTGAATGAAACAGTGCAAGACAAGATTTTGGTGAGGGCTGTGGTTGAGTCTTCAATAGAATTATATTATATTTCTTTTTCTTTCAGAATAAATTATAAATGTCACAGCTCTTCACAGCTGAAAAGATTGAATTAATTAGTGTGTCACCTGAGAGCTTCCGCCCTTTCTGAGGAGGAATGAAGTGATTTGAAAGAGCACTGGAAACAGCCCTCATCCTACTTGACCTTTCCAGAGATGCAGCAGACAGATCGATAGGGAAGTGACTGCAGTGAACTGGCACCTTGCAGAGGGGGTGTACTTCAGAAGTGCCAAAACAGGCTATAAAAACATGGAGGCCGATGGCTTTGTTTTGTGAAGAGGCTGTCCCTTTCTTTGGTTAAGGCTGAGGTAGCATTCAACCATTTTGTCTGTACCCTGACTCTATTTTATTTTAATTGTTTGCATCTTCATCAAAATCAAACCCTTCCTCCTTCTAGAAGGTTAGTGGTGGGAATTTATGATAGCTAACTGGGGGGTGAATGACCCAAGAAAATTGAAAATGGCTCTCTGAGGTAGAAGTTTTAAAGATAAATTGGACTTCTTATCGGTGTTTTTTTCCTATCTTTTTTTCTCATCTATTTTTTTTTTTCTCAAAATCACAGCTAAATGGCACCACTCTAGAAAGTCCAAATGTGTCTCACTGGTGTTGGTAAGAATTGGTGGTGACTACAAGCACATACACTCACTGCTGCAAGGCTCATGCTCCCTATGGGGTATTGATGCAGAGGTTTGTTCCTGAGATCCTTGGCCAGCTGTTTCCTCGAGGGGAAATCATTGTGGTTGAAAGTATGTATGCTAGATTGTTGGACTGAGGGTGAATTCCACCACATCAGTCTTCTCTCTCAGACATTTATCTTTCAGTGTGGAAGCCCACTTGTGAGGAGTGATGCCAAATAGCAAATAACAAGGGTTGAGAGTGTGTCACCTGAGATGCTTCTCCTGAATCCTCTTTGATGAGCTTTCATCTAGTGAGGGTTTGAAAATATTTAGTTACAGGCATCAGAGAATCCTATTTTCAGAGCCTGCTCTGCCTTCCTCACTTGTTTCCCAACAAGCACATTTATATATTTAATGTTTTGCTTTAATCTTTTTCTTGTATCAGTAGGATCAGAACAGGACTGACCAGGCAGAAAAAAAAAGCATCGAGAGTTGCAAAGCAAAAGTAGGTAATTATGTTGATGATAGTAGACAAACCAGGTGTATTTCTCCTAATCACTCTGAAAGGAGACAAGAATACCAGAAATGAGTTAATAAGGAACATTTGCAATGTCAGCACCTTTCTAAAATTCAGTCTTCCAGCAGCTCAGAACTGTGTGTCTGCTACACTGCTCTCTGTTGCTGTGTATGTGACTGGCAGAGAAATGAGTGAACAGGAATCATAAATTGTGCCCATACCAGCAGTAGCAGAGTAGCTGAGAGAAGGTTCTTGGCCAGGCACAAGAAGCAAGACACAGTGATTATGAGGACGATTAAGACTAGATTTATAGATAATAGACTATTCAGATATTGCTGTGTATCTCAATAACAGCTCTGTTGTCTGTTATATGGATTTTGGTATAATCCATTTGTGGTCCCTCCTGTTGAGTCATGAGCTTCAGTGAGATACCCTCACTTCCTCAGAGAAGTCTAAGTGTGGCTCAGTCCACTTAGTCTGAGATTTGTTCAACAGTCTGTGACTAAAGGGCTATAATATAAAAAGGTTGAGCTAGAAATGTATAGGCTTACAGGTTTTGGCTGTTATCTTTTGCTGTGGATGTGGGTGGTCTGAAACAGTTGATATCATAGAGAATAGACTCTGGCAGTATTTACCTTTCTGTGTAGGAGTAGCCATCATCTCTTCTAGAAAACAGGAGACAAGCTGAATCTGATTGAAATAACAAACTCAGCTGTTGTCTAGTGTGTGTAATGGTGAGGTCACTCATTTGCAAGGCGATGCTCTAAGCTCTGGTCTTTGCTTTGAAGATTTTCTGTATTAAACAATTAATGGAGAAGGTGAAGAGAATGAATCCTTTTCCCCAATAGACTGGAACTATAGCTCACAGTCAATGTAGAGTTGCAGTCTTTTATGCTCTTCTTCTGGCTCATTTAATCTTGATTTCCACTTCTTTTACGCTGAGTGACTTGACCAGGAATAATGGACTGAGTCTTTATACTTACAGACATCCTCCTACACTGGTGATTAGGGCATTTGTGTGAAACAAGGATTTATAATTTATTCATATTGTGCATCTAACTCTGACAAATTGTGTCGAGGGGTAAAATGAAGGATGAGACTGAAATTATTGAATTTTTAGGCCATGATTACATTGATCAGCTTAAAAGTTCAGTATTCTGTGATTCAATGTAGGACAGAAAGCAGGATACAGGAGGCCTACATAAAGACCCATGAGTTATTTGTATAAGCCAGCATACTGTGAATGCCACTTGTTATGGTAAATCCCATTTCTGGTGTGGCACTGGCAGATGGTTGCTGCCTTTCCAGGCATGAAACACTCCAAGGTAAACAGTTCTCATACTCAGAATAATATGGCTACTGAATAAGAAGGTTTCACTCCATGTTCCATCTATGTACCTCCCTGAGCACTCCATGTACAAAGCTGTGACACTCTGTAGCTGTGATTTTTCATCCTTCCTATCTTCTAAATAATCACTGTAACTTCGAAACCTGCTGAAGGAGGTTTATGGGTGCTGCTGCTGCCTATGAACTTGTCCAGTTTATTCAGTGTTGTGCTTTGTTTTGTGCTCTTGCCATCTTCTGGGTGTGAGGAGGGCAGTGCTGAATGACTTTAATATTGAATTCCTCCCTCTTTAAAAATAAAAAGAAATATGAAAACATTTCTTAGAATTTGCTTTTCTTAGTCTTTCTCTTAGGAGATCTCTTTGAAGAGAACACATCTATTTTCTGAGATACTATTTGTTATCTTTTCTCTTGCATTGAAACAGAATCTTTCAGTTTTAATCATCAACTTGCTCCTGCTGTTCTGTCAGTGAAGGAGATAATCTTCAGTGATCTGTGGAAATTCTGCAGAAACCAGAGAGGCTATTAATGCCCCTAAAGTCCAAGTTATTGCCTGAAAGGGATCCTGGCAAAGAAGAGCACTTGCTCTTCAGTATGAAGGCTATTAACTTACTGTATGGAAGCTGCAAAAGTAGCTGAAAATTCTTGTTACAGAGATTCTTGCCTTAATCAGGCAAAATGGGAAATAACCTGAACTGCTGTTTTAAATGTAAAACAGCTTGAAGTTCTGTTTAAACAATAGAGTGAAGAAGCAGTGATACTTTCTGACCTGCTGGAGATGAAAACATTTTATTTTCATTTTTCTGTTAGAACTTGACCCATGGTCCAATAAAATGTTAATAACCCCTCCAGGGTGAAATGTAACCTACCTAAAAGTCTAGAACTGCTGCATGGGTACTGTGCAGGTCAGTCACTGTGCCTGACATGGATTTTTAACAGGATCTTTTGTGTTCCAGCTTAGTTTTATAACTCACCTGGTTTAAATTTTTCTCTAGGAGTAAAAGAAACCCCTCTTGGTAAGCTGTGAGATTGTTGTTGGTATGCTAGTAAGACTGGCTGAAATAATCCAACATTTCCAACATGCTGTTGCACTGGTGACTTTCTGGCAAAAAAAAAAAAAAAGGGACCTGGATCTAGATTCCTAGGCCTTTCAGGTGATGCATGGTGCTTAAGAAAGGAATTGTTGGGCACCAGTGGGAGAAGCAAGGTATCTAGAAATGCAAAAAATAAATAGGTACCTAATCCCTCATGTAATTTACAGTTGCGCTCTCTCTTGAAAGAAGGCTGGCTTGTCTGTCTCAGAGCATGGCAGAAGAAAACTGGATTCTTTGCAATGAATTGGGCCGTGGTCAAGACTTTACTCAGTGGTATAGAAAATCTGCCAGAGGAATTTTCTAAATACTGTGAAATCTCACCCCAGATGACTGCTCTGTCTTCAGGATTTATGGATTTGTATAAATAAAGTGACTCTCTTTCTTCCTTTCCCTCTTCCCGCTCCTCCGCCTTTTTTTTTTTTTTTAAGTTACATGGTTTTTTTGCCTTGTCAGATATGTCAGAAATGCTGGACAATAGAAACAAATATATGGCTCAGTCCATACAAATTAGAAAATTAGAGGATCACACTGAAGGAACAGGAAGGTGTCCCCTGTGATGTATGTTTGTACCTCCACTGAAGAGAGAAGTTCTGATCGCAGGTTTTTAGTATTATATGTGAGGAAACATGACTGACTTGGAGAGAAAATACCGCAATACTAGAAAACCCACACTGACTCATGATGTCTGTGCTGGGTTTCAGTGTGACAGAGTTAATTTTCTCTGTGGTAGCTGGCATGGTGCTGTGTGTTGGATTTGTGCTGATAACAGTGTTGATAATTCAGGGTTGTTTTAGTTTCTGCTGAGCAGTGATTGCAGTGTCAAGGCCTTTTCTGCCTCTCACACTGCCCTGTCAGCAAACAGGTTAGAGGTGCACAAGGAGCTGGGAGGGGACACAGCCTGGACATCTGGCCCTGACATATTTAAAGGATATTTCCCTACCATATGACATCATATTCAGTATTAAAAGCCAGGGAAAGAAAGAGGAAGAGGAGTTGTTCAGAGTGATGGCATTTGTGCTTCCAAATCACCGTTAGTGTGACAGAGCTATCCTTTCCTGCCGATGGCTGAACACCTGCCTGCCCATGGGGTGTGGTGAATGAATTCCTTCTCTGGCTTTGATTGTGTGTGAGGCTTTTGCTTTAATAATAAAATTGTCTTTATCTCAACCCATGAGTCTTCTCACTTTTACTCTGCCAACTCTGTCGCTCACTCACTGGGAGTGAGTGGCTGTGTGGGGCTGAGTTGCTGCTGGCTGTAGCTAAACCATGGCAATGTCTCCTGCACTGGTCTAAATTGCAGTCCCACATAGTCTTGCTGGTTTTTAGTGGCTGGGAGCATTTTAGGTGCTACTTATTATTTCCAACTTGAGACTGCCATGTCTATTCCATCACACAAGTCCCTGAAGTGGCACTTCTCATGGAGCAGGCGATGACTGTGAGAAAACAGAGGTTTTGAGAGATGCATGAAACAACATTTATGGGTCTTGAAATCCTTTCCTTAATTTGCTGAAACCTTTTGCCATAGACAACTTGCCAGAGACATACATTTGGCCATGGGACTTACAGAAACAGAGGGATAAACAAGCATCTGGCCACATGCTTGTTTACAAATGGTTAACAAACCCATCAAAACATTTAAATTCAATGCATAGCTTTTTTTTTTCAGGTTTATGTACCTGAAGTGAATATCTTCTAAGCTATTTAAGATAGCTCCAGCAATCCAATAGGTGAATGCAGATCGAGTGTTCTTAATTTTTCTCTTAGAATAGAGATCTGATTTTAAAAAACTCTTCTACAAATCAATGTCCTAATAAAGCTAGAAGAGTCTCTAAGCGATCTTTCTGGATCTTGGCTCTTGTGTGTTGATGAACTGGACTTTAGCAGCCTGCAGTGCCAGTTGTGAGTAGTATTTGATAACAAAGTAGGCAGTGCTCTCTGTGTAAAAGCAGTTCTCCCAGACAAATAAATTACCAGGCTAAAGTGCAAGTACACTTATTCTGACAATGAATTAAAATTATTGCCTCTAAAAATGGTGCATCTGTCCAAAGCTGTGAAACTTCTAATTTTTTTTTTTTTCTTTTTTTTTTTTTTTTTTTTTTTTTTTGCAAATGTTCATGGGCAAAACAAACCACATATAACAGCAGTATTACTTTCAACTATCCTGGTTTGTTAATTTTTATACTATTCCACAAGAAATCGCAGAAAGTTATTTGGCTTCATTTCAGCAGCAGAAAAGAAAAATATTTGAGCGCTCTTTAGATATTTAACCTCCTTTAGGGGCTAGAAAGAAGGATAGGTTTGTGAGTAAAGCACTAGTCAGAGAATTTTTCACTTGGCTGTAGCTTCTCTGAGTTACTGTGGGCAAATTAAACACTACTTTCTTTTTTTTTTTCTCTTGGGATTTCTGTAATATTGTTACCTTTCTGTCTTCCCCTAGCAGGCTGTAAGTTGTTTGAGACGGAGACCATCTGTTATAGGGTCTGTACAAGACACATGGATGCCAACTTCTAGGCAGTCAACAAACGAGCTTGTTTCTGCTGCTGTTCCTTTCCTAGCATGTTTATAACTGCTCAGGATTTAAAGTTCCTGCTCTCTAACCTTTTGAACATATGCATGTCGTATAGCCTGTTCGAAGTTTGTTCCCTTTATAGTGAAGAGTTTCTTTACTCAACCCTGAGGAATATAAGTGTGTAAACTGAAAAAAAACTTGTGGGTTTTTCCCCCTTTTTTTCTTTTCTATAAGGTGTGGCCTTTGCCTCTAGGAGAAGTTTATTCACTAGCATAACTCTTTTCAGTTATCTGCTCCATGACATTAGTATGGAAATTGGTTATCTATTCATTTTTTATCTTTTTTTTGCCTCTCAACTTTAGAAAAACATGTAATTTTCCAGCCTACTCATGTAATTCAGAGCAAAGAAAGAGAAGTTTGCTATGACATCCTCAAACTTTTTGGTTGTAAACTTTTTTGAATGTAAACTTAGAAATAGAAATGATTAATGAATTGAAAATGGTGGCATTCAAGGGGACGTTATCTCTTGAAGTGCAGTGTATAGACCCTTCCTTCTTGTTTTGTGTGAAATTGAAAACTTTTTGTCAGCCAAACTTTGGGGCCTCACAAACAATCTCTTAGAAGTTTGACAATCTTAGAAAAAACTGATTTCTTGGGAAGCAGAGGAATCAGGAAGGATTTTGCTTATAATTGAAATCCCTCTCTACCACAGCAGACTTTGCACTAAGTTTTTGTTACACTGTAAGGTCACAGTATCAGGTACCTAGATTTTATTTCTTTTTCTGCTATATTTCTCCTAGTTTTCCTCCTTCCAAAAATCCAGACAGAACCTTGTTCCAAGCTTTTCACATGAGAATTACTGGCATGGCAATGACATAGCTGCCTTTAGGATGCTATGTTTGAATCAAAGATCTTTTAAGGGAAGAGCAACTGTGATGTCTGTGAATTATTGTCCAGTTTACAGCAGCCCAAAATTTCCCTTCAGTCCTTCTATTAGAAAGGTCTGATCTCAAATATGCCTTTCCATATGTCACTCTATTAGTGAAGCCTGTCTACACAGATTTCACTAGGAGTTCATCAGAAACAAGAAGAATCTTTAAGAGTAGTAATTTGCTTCTACCCATTCACGTTCAGAGTCCCTTCTGGGGTTTCCATAGGCTTAAGGGAAAATACTGTTACTCTGCTCTGATTCAGATTTGTGGCATGAAACCTTCACCCCACTTATACAATGCACACATTGCATTTTGCAGCCATTGTCTTGATTACTGAGCTGCAATTGATTTACTAGAGAGCAAATTGAAAAATTATCTCTAGGCTTCTCTGTAAAATTACCTCTGATAGCAGGAGAATTAGACAGTGCTTCAGCACTAACAGGAGGCTGTCAGCCTGTCACCTTCCCTGCTAGCTAACTCTGACTGCTGGAAGAAAATTTAAGTCCAGCCTTAGAAGCTACAGCCACTGACAATTGCCTCCTAACAATGGCAAACTATGGGATGATGCATGTCGAGGGAGGGAGACAGGGAGGGAGACACTCACCTTACTATATTTGAGCAATTGGTGTGCTTGGTTGGCCCTTTAAATAATGGTGATGAAAGACCTCTCATGCCCAAGTTGGTAGGAAAGAGCAATTTATTTCAGCATCTGTGGGTTGCACAAATATCTCCTGTAGTGGACTGCTACTCATGTGCCTTTCTGTCCCCCTCATCAGGAGTAAGAGCCACACCATAAAACTCAGGCAGCAGCTTTGGAGCAGAGGAGACAGTAGTCTTTCACACAATATTTAGTGAAGATGGAGACCTCATCATTACAGATGTTGAAGGTCAGAGTATAAAAAATTTTACATGGATGTGTGAATTTTTGTTTCCTTTTTTCATTATGTTCATGGAAGATAGAAGGTTGAGAATTGATTTTTGACCCCCAGGGAGTACTCAACTGTCATGACCAAGTTTGCACACATTTATGAATAAGGATGTAGTTGAACAAACAAATTGAGACAAGGTAAAATAAGTTAAACCAGACCAATACAAACTTCACTAAGGAAGATGACATCTAGAATTTCAGGAGGGATTTTGGTGCTGAGAAGGATGAAAGCTGAACTGGAAAGAATTAGATTATAAGTATGATAGAGAACTGGTATTGAGATAGCAGCTGCAGATAAGACCAGTGGAGCCTCAGGTTTGTGTTGAGAGCCAGAGGGGTAGGAGTATAAAGTCAAGACACTGACTTCATGCTTGTGGTGCATTAGTGGTTTGATTTGGATATTTGCAAGGAGAAAAACAGAAGGAGCTGTTCTGTGTCAGAGGGGCAGGAAAGTTCTGTCTTCTAAGAGCTACTTTGAAGGAGAAAAGCAATGTTTCCTTCTTTCTTAGGGTCAATGAATACAGGCTATTTTTATACAAGGCTGTTTTTTTCCTCTAGGAGAGAGGCTGTCATTGGTGTAAGTGAAAATGTTGATTCCCATCTGCAGAAAATTTTATGTACTAGTGGGGATGCAAGTGAGCACATGCATTAGTCATATCTCCTGGGGCTTTTTAAGGGCTGTGATTTTAAGGTCTCCAAGTGGAGTCATACCTATTACAGTTTTTACAATATGTCTTTGGCCTCACAAGTCCATGCACAGCTAGAATGTCTTGAGTTCTCACCTTTACCTGTGTATGTGGGTGTGTGTACGTGTGCATGCAATTGTCCTCTACTTGGTATAGCCCTTACAGCTTGTGGTAAAGCCACAAGCACCCCCAAAGGTAACCTTCCTAACTGTAAGATGACAGTGGTTTTGTCATTCTGCTTGGCATGACTGGGAGCTGTAGCTGTGGAAAGGGATTGTCTGCTTTTCTGTCCTTCCCCTCCACTTCCCACCCAAACAGAGCTCAGCAGCCTGATAATGGGAGGCTGGCTTTAGCAAGTGTGCAGTGACCCCTGGCCAATTTATGAACTCTCCCCTGTCCAGGAAGGAGAGGTTGACACACTCCCTTGTGTTTTCCTTGAATTCCTTCCACAATTTCTGCTTTCTTTTCTTGCCAGACACTTTGACACCATGACTTATTTTTACACTTACAGCCATTTTCTGCTGAGAGCCTAATGAGTGCAAAAGGGCACTTATGACTTCCAAACATTGCAAGGCGTAATAGTGCTGTGGGGGAGACAATCTAAAAATGAGCAGAAACAGCAAAGCACTGAAGGGCAAACAGGATACTGCAAAGCCATCTAGAAATAACTACATATCCTGGAATGACTTTGTCCCACCCTGAAGGTCTATCACCCCCCTCTTCCCTGTAGTTTGCAAAGCTTTGCCTAGGTGTTTCAAGTGTGCATAAAGTTAGGCTTTACAAAGCATTGGGTCACTGCTAACACCATGTAAAATCATCTCCAAGTAAGCTTGCTGCTGTATGGTAAAACATTGTTAATGCTTGACAACCTTTTAAGAAACAGTCAGCTTTCTCTGGACTCCACTTTATTGTTGTAGGTTACAGTCTGTATTTTCCCCTTCCTGTGGAAAAAGAACACAAAAGAGAAAGTTTTATTGGCATTTATCCTTCTTTTCAGCTTAATGATCTGCTTACTGCACTCCTTTCAGAGCAGACAGAATCCCTCAAAAGAGGCATTGACAGTTCTTATGGAAAAGTGAGTTTAACAGACTGAGGATTCTGTTTAGCTGTTTATATTGTGCTCAGGTCTCCCATATCACCAACCACATGGCTCCTTTTCTTGCTGTTATATAGCTAGGCTAGAAAGGTGTGTATTTGACCCAGCTACCATTCAGAGTTTATTAATCTGGTCTTTCCTGTCAAGGTTCTTGACTTGATGAAATCTGCTTAAATGTGGAACTAGAAGAGTTATTTGTCATTGAGTTGAAGGATTGCAGTCAGGCATTCTCTAGGCAGGAAGGTGGAATTTGCTTTGCCATTCCTCTTGATTAAGATGTTGCTCCATGCCTTTATGGTTTAGGGTCTGTGTTGTTTTTCAAATCTCTTCCTACATTAAGAGCTCCACCCTCCCTCACAAAGTCACAAATGTGCAGTTAAAATCCTTCAAAAAGTCCAGTCTGGAAGAGGATCCTGTGGACAAAATAAGGCCATATCTCTCAATTTCATAGAAAATACCCAGGGCCAGTCAGTGCCTGTCAGTGTGGCAGGGAAGATCCTGAGCCTCTCTTTACAATGACAAGCCTTGCAAAGCTGTGGTCCTTTGGGAAATTTTGGGACATACAAGGGAAAGTGCCTTTGTCCAGTTGTTTCAAACATGAGTTATACTGAATAAAAACACCCTGAAATCCAGGAAACCTATGGATGTAACAGTGCCTAAGTTTGTTTGTTTCTAAAGGTTATCACGGAGTAAATGTGGACTGATAAAGCAGACCTGGTGACCTTTAGGACCTAAACAATAGCACCAGAGCAATGTTGTTTGGTCCTTATGAGTGTGGGGTCAGCTTTGGGTTTTGCTCCTTTTTTGACATGCTGAGTGCAGCTGCAGGTACTCACAAGCTGCTTCATCAAGGCTCTTCCTCTGAGTTAAGACTTTTTACCACAGGGCTCCAAATGGTCCTGTAACCACAGTGTTGTGGATAGCACAGGATGCTCAGCAGGCCTTAATGTGTTTGGGACGTCAAACAAGATCCCTCATGCTCTGATAGCTCATCAGCTGCTTGTACAGTGTCGATTTTAACCTTCCCAGATTCCCAGGTTGAAGAGAAGTTAATATCACCCCGATATTAACTGCTGATACTTGGAGGGCTGAGGACAGAGGGTGGCAGCACAGCCCTGTCAGAGCTCACCCACACACGCTGTAGAGGCTGTGGCAGTGCTGAGTGGGTGTAAAACATTTCACACACAATTGCTTTTAATCAAACGTACATGTTTTTTTGTTTGTTTTGCATCACAACAGGGCAAAAGTAACTTCTGTTTGCTTAGTGTGTTTTGGTGTGTTTTAAGCTGTATCTTATTGTTTGATTTAAGCTTATGCAGTGAAGTTCAGAGCCACGAATTGTGTGTGTAGTGAATGTGTGCAGGGAAAACCTTGCCTCAGACATCATCCACTGATCTTGAACTTATTAAATGCTCTGATGCTCTTGCTGATTGTCCTGACAGCAACTAAGAGGCCATTTCTCAGTGTAAGGCAGATAAGTGACGAACTGTGGTACTGAGGATATAACCAGATTTAGCTTGGGGGCAGAGTGAAAAATTTTGGTACAGATCATAGCAGTGAGGAATGAACCACATTTGTAGAAGGAGGCATGCTTCCAAGAGCCCTGAAATGCTTCATTTTGCATTTTGTCTCATTGTAAAAGCTGAGATAACGAAGTTCTTAATGTGCTACTGGACCAGGTTGGACTTTTACAGTGCTGAGTGCAGGGCTAAACCTCCCCCAAACTCTCGAGCCCATAAGCCTCCTAAAACCAGATCCACGTACCTCACTGAAAAACTGGTACAATCTTCATTCCTCTCGCACTTTCCCAGTTAAGTGCAATGAAGGTGCTGGGCTGTTGATATAAATATATACCATGCTATAAGAATATGCATATGTTGAAAACATTATTCCCGAACCCTCTTTGTTCTCTGATGAAAAAACTAAATAGGATTACTGAAGGATCATTCAGAATTCTTAGTACTAACAGAACGTTTCCTGAATGAGTGTCAAAAATTATCTTTTCTTAAAAGAAGTTAGCAGAGCATTGGAAGGAAACCTTGCCCATTTCCTTCATCAGCAGGAATAGTCTTTGTTTTGCATGTTTTGAATGAGAGGTCAATTTTCAAACAGCAGACCAAAGTTTCTGGGGCATGCTGGTCCAAGCTCAAACACAAAACTTTTGTATTGTTGAAAATTGGTGGTGTGATTATATTGTTTTTAAGGCTTATATTGTTACGAATTGAAGTGATTTGGACCTGTGTAATACCTTAATGTTGTAGTTGGAAATCCCTGTAAATCTGAGATAGCAGACCTAACTACCAAATGATGGTTACTGGAACTCTATGAAAGCAAAATATAATTTATTTATGACTTGTGCTGTAATAAGAGCTTTGAAAATGAAGAAGCATACAGACGAACACTGGGACACATTTACAAATGTCTTTGTCCTCATTCATTTTGTTTAGCACTTCAACATTTCACTTAGATGAGATATTATGTCGTGCTTTTACAGCTGTTGGTTTACTTAATCTTGTCTTGCTGGGCTCTTCTGGCTAATCAGGAAATGCATCACAATCTGTTTATTTTGCAGATGAAATAATTTTATGTCTCCTAATTTCAGGAGAGGCTATTTCAATTCTGAATTTTCTCCAGAAATATTAAGTAGCTTACTGGGAAACAGAACCAATGTTTATACCTATTTTGTACTGGTCATGATTTTAGATCAGAACAATGTAAAAGACTATTCCTGAACTGAAGATATGCCTTTTTTCAGCAGACAGAACCTGTGAGTCTAAAACAGCAGAGGAGAACATCTTCCACCTCAACTCTTCTTGGATGTCAGCTCTCTACATCTATTTAAAAAAACACTAAAAAGCCTTGAAAGGACAAAGGTCAGATCTGAACAGGCTAATTTATATATAAAAGAGAAAATGGTATTGGACAAGTCAAGACCTGATTGATAGAAGTCACAGCACATATTTTCATTGGAACTTCATGTTTTTGAAAAAAATCTGAACTATTACTGTGGGATCATTTCTAGTTACACCTTTAATGAGCAATTTGATAATCTCATGCAGCTGTGCTAACATTATTGCCATAACCTTATGCAGTTTTTTTGCTGACCTCACATTTCTTAATATGTACACTCTGATCCTCACAAATAGGACAAGATGTTGAAATAAATATTTGCAATGACCCATTATCTGCAAATAAAGTATTGTCAGTATTGTTGTCCCTATGAGCCATTGTTTTAGAAAAGCTTTGTCTGCCAGAAGCTGGATGAGGGGTGTGTGAGGGGTTTCTCCAAAACACACATAGATTGTAAATTGTATGTTGTCTTAGGTTAAAAATGTAAGATGTNTTATTAAATTGTACTTCTGACTTGGAGTCTCTCACTGGTTTTGCTTTCAAACCAGCACAATGTGATGACACACATTTCATTGCCCTTCCATTTCTTGCAGGGAAGGGTCAAACAAAGTAGGAAAGCCCCTGATTTTGGGCAGGTTTGCTTTCTAACTGTTTGGTAGCAGTAACATTGTGCTAACTTGAAAGGTGAGGTCCTCCACCTGGGGAAATGCATTTTTGGGATGGAAAGGGATGTGAGGGACACAGCCACAGGCAGGTAGGTGAACGTATCAAGCAACTGTCTGTGTTTCTTTGCTGCAAATAAGATTAGTTCTTAGGTACGTTCACTTTGTGCTGGGAGCCAGAGCAGCTACCTAGAATTTAGAGAAGTCATTTGAGCCAAGTTCAGGAAGACTCAATAATTGTGCCCTTAGGTTCTGAAGAGCAAGAAATGTTTTGAAATAATTATTCCTAGTGGAAGCTGTAATGAGGTTAGGTTAGACACGATGAATAATTCTAATTCCTTTCTGTGTAATGACACAATTTTAAATAGCATTTCAGACATGGGCCTCCCAGGTAACTGGGTTAGATCAGTAATCTGCTCTGATAGACAATGCTAAGGAATGAGTAGAAGAGTTTCTCTTTTTGTGACTGACTGAACACAGGCTTTCTGGGTTTCAGAACAGCAATCTGACTACCTTCATGATATTGAAACCATATTAATTAAGCAATAAAATACTCCAGACAGCTTGTTAGGCTTATTTACCATGAGTGTTAAAGGGGAGGAGGAGGAATTAGTGGCTCCATCCTGAGAGGTGACTAAACGCTAGAGGAAACAATTCCAGGCTTTTTATAGCCTGGAATATATAGCCTATATATTCTCCCTGTTACTGTGCACAGACAAGATGCTAATCTGAGGGCAAGGTAGAATACAGTTTTCAATATAAATATTTTGACTGGGGGAGAAAGACAACATCCTTGAAAGTGATTCAGGGGAGGAAGATCCTTTTGAGCAGCTGTATCCAAGGTTAGAATAACTGCTGCACCCTACCACATTGTCACCCTGGTGGCTGAAATTTTGTTTTGTTGCCAATCAAGTCTCCTTCTTCCAAGTAGTCTCTGAAGGGAACTCAATAAAATAGTATTCTCTTGCAAGAGAAAAGATGTGTATAAACCTTACAACAGAAAATAACAGTTTTTCCACAGCAGCAATGAGGTCTACACTTTTCACTGCCATACTAGACTTGTAGGGCTCCCAACATGGCTGAGTTTTCCTCATACAAACTGCTTTTATCTGTCTTCTGCCTTCTCAAGCATCATTCTGCTACTGCTGGTCATGGACACTGAGCTCAGACCATGAGAGACTTTAGGGTCCAGCTTCCTCTCTCAGCTGTACTTACTCAGGCATCAGTTCTTCACTGCTCTGCAGGGACTGGCTGGTACATAGGGTTAGGAAGCCTAAAACTATGAAGAAAAGCTCAGGTGGTAATGGTTCATCCTTCAAAGGAAAACAGTTAGGAAGCAGTGAAAGCACCTGGAGCACAGATGCAGTTGTCTCAGTGAATTACACAGGCATGAGGACCTGACCCGTGTTTGTTAAGTACTTGGGAGATCTGCGGTGTCCCTTGGATGTGAATCCAGCTTCAACAGAAGCAGAGTTTATTTCTTTCCTTCTGGAAGATACTGTGGAACCATCTCTGCTAACCTTGAAGGCAGTGCAAGTGTTGTAAAGTGAGGTCCTTTTTGTGTGGAGAAAGAAAACAACTTTCATATTGCCTCTGTTGCCCCAAGTACTCAGACAAGTACCAGTCGATGAACTCCCTCCTCTTCTTTCCTGTTCTTAATTTCTGTTTGTCAGGTTTGTTTGTACAGACAAAGTTCATCTGTGTCCTGCACACCACAGCTGTGTAATAACAGGCAGCTGAGGAGGTCAGTGATGTGCCCTCGGGTTCTGTGGTTTGCTGCCTGAGGTCGCACATCAGTTATATGGCAGCGGGAAGAGTGGCACATCTGCTTGAGAAGGCAGCATGTTCCTCAGCAGGCTCCCCAGAAGGCTCATCTAGATTTGTCTCTGTCCTCGCTGTACTAATCACCTCGTGGTTAGTGCAGATGCCTGGCTTTGTCTCCTTAGCAGGGTGAGAGAGGGGAAATGAATAAGATCTCCTTATCCCTCTGTTTGCCTTGGTTTTCTCAGCTTCGCAGGGGAGATAACAGCAGCACTGAGACAGCCAAATATTTGCTTGTATGAGTACATATCTTAATTAGTAGAGTCCTTTGAAAAACTGGCTGTGGCAAGTGCTCCAACAGCAAAGAGGAATCCTTCATGCTATAAAAAGCCTGGAATTGTTTCCTCTAGCGTTTAGTCACCTCTCAGGATGGAGTTACTAATTTCTTCTCCTCCCCCTTTAACACACACAGTATGTAAATAATCCTAACAACAAGCTGTCTGGAGTTTTTTATTGCTTAATTAATATGGTTTCGATATTATGAATAAATAAGATCACATTCAGATTGTGAGTATAGTAAAGTTAAGGGGATATGATCCAAGAAGGAGTTTCAAATCCCTTCGCATCTGTTCCTCTATTTGTTGGATGAATTTTATGTTCTAAATTAAATTATTCTTATGAATTTGTTTCCTCTGATGTTCTGCCCTCCTCCCTCCATCTTTTCATCATCTGTCTGCTCAACACCTTTCCTGCTCTCTCGCACAGGGAAATAAAAGCCACTTGACAGCCCAGCTGGCTGAGCAGGTCTGTTCTGTTCCTCTCCATCCCTTGTGGGGCTGCTGAATGTGATGGGTTTGGAAAGCTCTGGAGTTATTAGTCTCTGTTTTCAGATGAATGCAGGCTTTCCAACTGGCATTCATTGTTACTTTGATCCAGGGTTTAATTGAAAACTTGGGAATTCTAAATCCATTGAACTGTAGTAGACTTACTTTTTAGTAAAAGATCATTTCTTCTGCTCTTACCTGCCCTTAAATAAAATTTAAAAAAAAAAAATAAAATAAAAAAAAGCCAAACAACTCCCAGAGCCTTGCTTATTTCTGTTTAGCGAAGGAGAAAAATTGTTAAATATTCATCTTCTTTTTAGGGTTCTTACAAGGATTTTTTTAAACTTTTGGCAGCAGAAATGCTGATGTGACTGTTGTTTCCAAGTTATCAAGGAAGGTGAAAAACAGCCTGAAAAAGGTCACAAGAGTGGGGAAACAAAAAACCTCATAGACATAAGAGATGTTTATTTGGTAATTATGAGTTCATTTTCATTTTGTTAAATTATAAACTGCCAATAGAGGGTGTCTCCTCAGGCTAGGTGAAGGACCTGGCACATTCTGGGCATTCCAACAAGGGAAAAATAACTTGGTTGAAGATATAGGTTATAAGGAACTACTTTTTTCTTTGGCTTAAAAAAGAGCCTTTGCTCTTCCTTACAGACCAGACCATGCACAGCACAACCTGCTATGTTCCCATGCTGCTGCCTCCAAAATGCTGCAGCTCCTGCTGGGGTGCAGCTGCCTTCCCACCCCTCCCTGATGTCCCTCTTGCTGAGAGCCGGCAGCAGTGCTGCCATGAGTTACTGATGTCTGATTGTGTGGTTCTTATTCTTCCTAAAATGAGCAGCTCCATATTACCAACTGATTTACCAGCACCACCTCATTTGATGGGATCAAAAGCTGTCATAAATCCCCTCTCCTTTCTCTTAATGTTGTATTTTTATGGTGTGTGATTGTTAGTGGAACTGGAGTAATTTAACTCCGGTAAAAAATTGTCTGAAATCAACCTGAGAGGTTAGGAAGCCCTTGGAGAGGTACAAACCATTGTGGCCAGACCAAATCACCATTTAGAAATGGGTTATGGTTAGAAATCTAATGTTTTTCCAGGAGTGTTGTCAAGCCATGACCATTTATCTGCTGCCCTGTCTCATTGTGCACAGTGGAAGACTGGTATCTCCTGGTATCCCTTTGAGTGTATCTTTGCACCAATTTATTTATGGTTATTCTTGCACTCTTGTGTTGCACACTCCTGATTGCACCCAACTGCTCTTGGAGCAATCTGAATGGTGAGTGCTTTTTCCTCCTTCCCTCACAGGGAACTCAAAGAAAAGATGCAGGAGGCATCCTAAGTCAGCTCCCATATGTTGAGGGAGGTGTGCTGTGCTTGTTGCTTCACGGTGCTATCCCTTTGAGTCTGACTCCTGAAACCTTTTCCCATTTAAGTCATATTAGCCAGAGTCTCTTCACGTCTAATTTTTTCAAAAATTGTTGCTTGCTTTTACTACTTACACTTGCCTCTTCCCCGGCAGTAAAAGGAACAGCAACTTAATGCAAAGTAAATCATACCTGATTTATGCTAGTATAAACAGCGTGTATCTCTTCACGTACAGGTAAAAGGAATTATAAAGACATTTGTGAATAAAATTTGGAGAAATGAGAGAGTTCACTAGTAACTCATTTACCGTGACAGGAGATGAATAGAGGTAATTTAGTCACATAAAAGTAAAATTGGCTCATGTCTTACATGGGGATGGTAAAAAGATTATTGTTTAGCAGCTGGAAAGCTGAATGGAGTTGAGAGTTGGCAGCTGTGCTGAGGGGGTTTGACTGCCTGGCTCTGTAACCTCGGGTGAGTAATTTAGTGTGTGTGGTGTACATGCTGCCTCCTGTAAATACAGATCTAACTCTTGGGTAGTTTGCAGAAGGATTTGTTCTCCCCAGGCGAGGCACCAGAAAATAGGACTCTGGAGTGGTGCTGCTCTATTACCACGTTTGAGTAAGAGCATTTCCTCCTTCTCCTGTGGCTGATATATTTGCTTGTCCTACGGTGACGTGATGTTGGTATCCCCAGTCGTCTGTATATTTCAGTCTTCACATCTTTCCTGGGGGCAGAGTGGAAAGTAATCTTGAAAGAAAAGCAAATATCCTTTGGTTTTAAAGTTCTATAATAATAAGATAGAAAGATTAGGGCCTGTGGGAGTAAGCATTATGAAACTCAGACAAAATACATCTTCTTCTAAGGTACCTACTTTGTTGGACAAATAAGCTGGACTGAAGGCACAAATGAAATGTGCCTGGGAACTTCCTTCCAGGACTGTTACTAGTGAAAATTTTGTGAAAATCCTGAGTTAAAGGATGGTCAGGGCTCTGCCCTCTGGTGTGGGCTGAACAGCAGCTCCCTCTCAAGATTTGGAGATTGCCTGAAATGAGAGACTTGGGTAAGGATGAGGTTGATGTAGAAGAAAATTTTAAAAAGGCATGAAAAGAGGTAAAGATGTTGCACTGCTAACTTTGGAGGACCTTGTCACTGTGGGGAAGGACAGCAGTGATGGTGTATAATTTATTTTTGAATGCAGCACAAGAGAGGAGTTCTGGGTTGGCTCTGAGATGGCCTCTGGCTTTCAAAGGTTCAAGTAGGTTCTTTATAAAAATCTGTGGGACTAGCAAAAATGCATTGGTTCTGCAGTGTGGGTAATGTTTGTTTATTGGTGTCAATGGATTAACTCCCGCAAAATCTCCATTTTTCCTAACCTGGTCACTTTCAGCATTTTTAGGCTCTTAAAAAAGCTAAGCAAGGAGACTGGCTCATTTCTACTCATGTTTTATTTCCTAAGAAGTGTTTGCATCATTCTTTTTGAAGCTGGGCTATTATAATATGAAATGGAGTTGCTAAACCTTACATTATCAGTAATTAATATAATGATTATGTTTCGCTTTTAATTTTTGTGGGCTTTTGGTTTCCTCTGAGTGGTGATGATGTGCAGGCTGCCCTTCCTTAATGAATTATTTACACATTATGGCTGGCAACTGGAGACTGAAAGATACTTTGTGCTTCTTTATAACATTCCCCTAAATTACTCTGAAGGTGCTGCTGCGTCAGTAGTGCCACACATGCTACTTCTGGGCTTTTAATCAGCTCATCATTCTACAGATCTGTGAATACTGTTGTTTACAACAATTTGGGGCTCTTGGCTAAACACTGCAAACAGCTTCAGCCTGGGACTTGCTGAAGGCACCAGTGATTGCTCGAGCCCAAGTGCTAATCGTTATGCTTTGCAGCCTGGGCTGGGATTTAAAAAAAACTGATTCAAGTTGAGGAAGCTGTATAAATGCTTGAAGTCTGGGTAGGCAGGGAAGAGCTGCATGAGTTCAGGGAAATCTCCATCTCTCATAACCTTTAAAGGTCTGTGTTCATCTCTTGGTGATTTACTTGAAGAATGCCTATAGATTCCTACCTCCAAGTGAAAGGAGAAATCCAGTGAGGGGTTCAAGTGAATGTGAAGCGTAGAAACTAAGGACAGAGTTAATAACCTAGGAAAGAAAAGCTATGCACAAATAATTGCAACTTTTCCTGGTGTTCCTTAAACCCAGGCAGTTGCTCCTNTTTTTTCCCTGGCAGGAGTAAATGTTTACAATGCCAGATTTCAGTGTGTGGTTTCCAAAGTCAGTGCCCCTGCAGATGCAGAACAGGCACACTAGGGCTTCCCTCTGTGGCATGTCTGCTTTGTGAGCCTCAGTCCTTGAAAGGAAGTGCCATTTTTCAACTCTTGGCCTGCCTGAAGATGATGCTTTTGAAGTGCCCAGTTTATGATTCATACCCCTTATCTCTGATCCCTTCTCTTCCCCCTATTCTGAAGTACCTTAACCATTCTCACAGATCATCTTGCCTGATGTAGCAGCTCCTGTTTATAAGTGATGTCATTGTCTCTTTGCCATCTTCCTTTCAACCCAGTGCTTTCAGTGACCCATTTTGGCTTACTCTTTTCACTGCTGATCTCCCTATGCCCTTTTCATGTTTAAATCATTGCCCAGTGACTTAGATTTATCTTATTTCCTATTGTAAAAATTTTCAGGAAGAGTATGTGTCTTCATAACTTGCTTTACCTTTATGGCACTACAGAGTGCCATAAATGGTTGTTATTAATAATGCATGCCAAAATGGCCTCTTCTTTGACAAGTGTACTNTTGAAGAATGCCTATAGATTCCTACCTCCAAGTGAAAGGAGAAATCCAGTGAGGGGTTCAAGTGAATGTGAAGCGTAGAAACTAAGGACAGAGTTAATAACCTAGGAAAGAAAAGCTATGCACAAATAATTGCAACTTTTCCTGGTGTTCCTTAAACCCAGGCAGTTGCTCCTTCATTCTCCCACCAGCAGGATCAGGGAGAGAACAGGAAGAGCAAAAGCCAGAAAACTCGTGGGTTGAGATAAAGACACTTTAACAGGGAAAGCAAAAGCTGTACACACAAGCAAAGAAAAACAAGAAATTAATTTACTGCTTCCCATGGGCAGGCAGGTGTTCAGCCATCCAGCAGCCTCCTGGGCCACGGGGGAGCACAGAGATGCATAGATACACCATGATGAAGGAGGAGAATTTTGGAGTTGTGAGAGGGCAGGAGGCCATCTTGCAGTGCAGGGTAATATTTGGGGGATATATATA
>VYXD01014867.1:1035879-1076185 GCA_013397195.1 Hylia prasina | reverse complement strand
TTTTTTCCCTGGCAGGAGTAAATGTTTACAATGCCAGATTTCAGTGTGTGGTTTCCAAAGTCAGTGCCCCTGCAGATGCAGAACAGGCACACTAGGGCTTCCCTCTGTGGCATGTCTGCTTTGTGAGCCTCAGTCCTTGAAAGGAAGTGCCATTTTTCAACTCTTGGCCTGCCTGAAGATGATGCTTTTGAAGTGCCCAGTTTATGATTCATACCCCTTATCTCTGATCCCTTCTCTTCCCCCTATTCTGAAGTACCTTAACCATTCTCACAGATCATCTTGCCTGATGTAGCAGTTCCTGTTTATAAGTGATGTCATTGTCTCTTTGCCATCTTCCTTTCAACCCAATGCTTTCAGTGACCCATTTTGCCTTACTCTTTTCACTGCTGATCTCCCTATGCCCTTTTCATGTTTAAATCATTGCCCAGTGACTTAGATTTATCTTATTTCCTATTGTAAAAATTTTCAGGAAGAGTATGTGTCTTCATAACTTGCTTTACCTTTATGGCACTACAGAGTGCCATAAATGGTTGTTATTAATAATGCATGCCAAAATGGCCTCTTCTTTGACAAGTGTACTTTTATTTTAACATATAATATTTATGTCATGCTTGTAAGTAGTTGTCAGCATATTTCATAAAATTAATGGAGTCCAAAAAAATGGCAACTCACTACTGTGTCTGGCTGTAAAATTTTTGCTGAGAAATGGAAAGAGGCTGCAGGATTTTATATGCAAATTATGAAAGCTGAAGATTTGGCTTTGTGTGTATTTGGCACCCAGTGTTGGAAACAGTGATATATGTGATATATTAAAACATTTTAGAATGATAGAGAAAAGAAAGCTTCAAATTTTATTGAAGCTATTCAAGTTAAGACATGCACACTTTAATTAAAGAAGCTAAGCACCAGCTGAATTGAAGCCACTGATTTGTTTTCACTGGGAGAAACAGCTCTGAATGATAAGATGATGGAGAGTTTGCTTAGTGAGAATAAATTCATACATGGTGTTTATTGTCTAAATCATATATGAGAAACAGATAATCTGTAGGCTATTAAAAAATGAATGATAGAAAAGCAAAACATAGTATATTTACTGCCTTTTCTTCAAGCATTACTTAAGCTGTATCCACTTCCTAAGTCTTCATGTAAAATTCTATGGAACTGTTTTCTCAGAGTGAAAAATTGACTTTGCTGAAATGAACAATTTTGCCACTGACTTAAATGGAGCTGGTTTTCTTGCTGTACAAGTTATTTTTAGAAAGAAAAATGTTCATTGATGCAAGAAATTTATCCCTGTTCGCCCATTTTTGGTGATACCATGGATATAAAGATGGAAGATTGCCCAAGCAGGTTTCAACCATTACCAACCAATTAATGCTCTATTAGAAAATGTTCATATACTTCAATGTGACACTGTTGCCTCCTTGTTTTTTGCTTTGGAACAGAAAGAAGTGAGAATTAGATACTGAGAACTGTATTACAGTCTATCAAATCCTATGGAAGAAGTGGATAGTTCTAAGGCTTGCTCAGATCTGTAAATATATCTTACTATAAAACACAAAGAAAGTCTGCATGTTCTCTCACTTTTTTAGTGAGAAATACTCAGATTTGGGATTAAAGTAAGATGTGGACAATAGTATTTTTTCTGGACAAGATTGTTACAGTACATTAAAACCTCACTTCAATTTTTTTTTTTCTTTAACATGAGGTACTCAAGACTAATAATAGCTCTGAGCTACTTTGATGTGAAAACAACACATAACTGGAATGAGGGCATAAAATATTAATAATGAGAGGGGTCCTGTAAAATGTCAGCAAGGAAATGGTAAAAGGCAAACAACCTTCCACAACTTGGCCACAAAGTGTGCATGGAGTTTGGAGAACACGTGAAAGTTTTAGAGGGGCTTCCAGTGGGAGGGTTTATAATGGTGAGTTTACAGGGTGAGTGAGAGCTGGTGCAGACAGAGGAGCAGATACTTGAGACATGAGGGTCAAAGTGCTGGCTTTGGAATAATGCTGAATGCTAGCAGCCATTATTCCAAAGCTGGATTGGAAAGCCAGGCTCTAGCTGGATTCTGCAGAGGTGGGACTTGTTCCATCCATCACTCTGTGTATGTATGAACACATAAACCCAGGAGAGAGCAAAACCCTGCAGTTTACCTCTTCTTGTAGAATTCAGAGTGGAACTCCTGAGTCTCAGTGACCATTTCCTGGGTTTGGCAGTTTGCAGTTTGCTTTTTGATGTGTAATCTCTCCTCCTGCATTTGAGATTAGCTAGGACAGACTGATCCCAAGATGAGGGCAGATCAGATGAAGGGCTGTTTCCATAGCAGATGCTGCCATGTGTGCGCTGAGTTCCTCTTGTGATAGAGCAAGGTCATAGAGCAATGCGGATGGGGCAAATCCTGTTTGTTTTGACTAATTGTCAACTCAGTTCCCTTTTCCCCTGCAGAAAACAAACCACACCAAGCATCCAATTAAGGAGACTGAATTGGTTGAAATTCTAACCCAGGCTTGCATTTACATCTCTTCTGGATCAGTCTGCAGGAAGGTTTGCATTAGTTCATGTTTGCCTTGTTGAGTAGCAGTTTGTCTAGTCCTGGAGCCAGCTGCAGGAGGGCACAGTCTGCTGACTGCCCCAAGGACTTCACTGTGTAGCTGAAACTGCTGCAAAAATCCCTCAGAGCTACCCTCAAACATGATTTAAGTGGGTATAATGAGTAAGTCTTTTGACAGAAATTGATACTACTGAGACTGTTCTGTAAAACCACAGCAGTTTATTTCAGTATCATCTTGGGAGGAGGCTTTTTACTCAACAGAGAAAACAAGGTTATCCAGGAGGTGTAGCTGTTATTTCAATATTTAGATTGGAAATCTTAATGTCCTTCTGAAACAAAATATAGTTACAGTTCCTATGACAACTGTTTCCCTCTCCTCTGGAGCATGGGCTAACGACAGGATTTCATTACATGGTCATGTAACACTGGGCACTGTGACAGCCTTGTCATCTCCACTGTGCTGTTTGCTCCTAAATGGCATTTAGCTTTGCCCACTTGTGTTGTGCAGAGCTTGAATTGTAGTGACCGACCTTCACTGTGCTTATTTCGTCTGCCACCTCCCACTTCCCAGCTTCCCTCTTTTCTTTAGCAGGCTCATTTCCTAACAAAATACACTTGGTATGCTGAATTTTGACAAAAATTCCTAGAAACTTATTTCAGTGGCAGAAATCCTATATGCTCACGTTAATTAGGAACAGCATTTTAACAAGTACACATAGTACTGACAAAAATTTGTGAGTACAGCAGCTAAACCAGAATATGCAGCAGATTGCTGTAGTTACTTCTGCAACACACATAAGAAAAACTATAACCAGTTGAACAGATATAGTAAAAGACTTTATTCACAATAGAGAAATTTTTACAAATATAAGTTCTTAAAAATTAAGCATCTTGATCTATTATGTATTTCATAATTTCAGTTTATATAAAGATGAAAAGACTAAATGGAATATGTACAAATCAAAACCAATTTAAATACATGATAGAAATGGATATGTATGAAGTCACCATAGAAACAGTGAGCCATTGGGCATTGCAAAAATCTGTGTATAACTAACACATATGCAATACTTATCTCACAAACAATAAAAAAAAATTCCCTGTGAAACAATGTTGGTGCCATTTAAAGGGATCTACCTCTTGGGACTCGACATCTGCAGATTTAAATGCATTATTATGCTACAAAGAAATGGAAGAAGTGGGCATTGTGTTTATGCAAAGATAATGTGTCCATGTCACTGTCTTCTTCCCCCCTGCCCCCAACAATAAGCAATTTCTTTTGCTCTTACAAATGACTGGGAACACAAAGTCACCATCACTAGCCACTTCCATGAAGTTAGTTAAGTGAATGGGAACATGTTATCTTACTGACCTAAACAAGCAGTGGTAAATATGGACTGTTTAAAAATGATTGCTCTAACTTTGGTGTTTTGGGGTTATTTAAAAAAAAAGAAAAATTGATATATTCTCATTTTATGAAAAGATTCTTTCTTACAGTTGGCAGATCTATACGTTGTACAATCTTCTCGTCTACTTACATTAGTTTACAAAAAGTACAGTATAGTGCAGTTTGTACATACAACCTGAATACCAATACCACATCAAATTTGTGCTCTTTCAAAACATCATGAACTTCCACATGAAGAAAAATTCATATGAAATGTCTGCATTACAAGGAAACAGCCATGATGTTTATATTTAAATACATAAGACCCAAATGCACAGAGCTGTGTGATTGGAGCCTGCTTTTGAAAAATGGAGAAGACCTGTCTGGTTCTCTACTCTTCCCTACAGCTAAGTACCAGCAAGATCACTACAGACAGCTGGGGGAAGCAAGCCTTGGTTAAGAAAACCACGTAGAAAGTGGCTTAGGAAACACAATTCTCAAAGACTGCTTCTATCTGAGCTTTTGCAGTTATTTAACTGAGACAAGGTCTAAAGCAGCACATGCATGTGGGAGGCAGTAGCAGCAGGTGACCCAATGCACATAACTAAGAAGAAAATAATTATTGTCACATGTTAAAAAGCAAGGCAATATTTTGGTTTTATTCCAAAGCTATGGTGGTTCAGGGGGCAGAAAAATATATCCCTTATAAATACTTTTTATAAAGAAATACAATGAAGTATAGTTCTCCAATGGTACAGATTCTGGAGAATCACAAGCAGCAGAATTTCTGCTTTTCAACAGGAGGGAGTCAAGACCTCATCCTTGCCTGACTGGGTTCAGAAACCCCATGGGACATGAGGGGATCGATACTTTAAAAAATAAAATAATAATAATAAAAGCCATGGAGAAAAAGTTTTGAGCCTCTGTGCTGACTCTGTGTAAGCAAGTTTTACCTGCACATCCATTTCTATCCATTCTCCCAGTGCTGGGTGGCCCAGGCTCACCAAGGCGCCCAATAACTCCCATGTGGGAATGCCCAGCTCTGCCAAGCCTGTGCTGGATCATCAGCAGATCCTTGCCTTGCCCCCTATACCAGGGGCAGCTTGTGTGGCATGTGCCACCTTCTGTGTCAGCAGAGGAGGCAGACAAGCAGTGCTGTCTTTAAACTCTATGGGTCAGCTTCCAGCTGCTATAAATAAAAGTGTAATTAGTTATTTTTGGCTTCTACCAAAGCAAACCTCGACTGTAGACCTCTATCAGCATAGAAAAAAAATTACTCTAAAGCCTAAACAAATGTGTTCCCTCAGCTGTGATTAGCAATGCTGGACATGTGAGCTGTCTTACTAAATACCATCAAGAATGTTACTGTTCAGAACCAGATTTGTTTCACTGCAGTCCAATCAATGAATAATGTTCTTTCTCAGAATGGGAAGCCAGGTGTTTCCTACCTGAAATGTATGGAAGTCATCCCATCACTAAATGAAAACACAGGTAGACTTAAAAATCATGTAAACCACTTCAGACCAAGTAGAAATGGCAATTAATCATGCCTCATTTCTTTTTCCCTTTGGTGATGCGACAGAGCCAAACATTTTTGGCAAAGCTGTTACCTTTCTTAGTAAGCCAGACCTCTACTCTAAGGAATATTTTTTGAGCACATTGCATTTCTGTTACTTAAGACAGTGTTGTCAGAAAGTTCTAGTTCAATGCAGGATAACTTCCCCTCTGAATGACTTACCTTCTTTTGAGGAGGCAGGCTTTCTTCGAGGCATTTGAACATCTGTCTTTATTCATATAGATACATTAAATTGCTTTGTGACAATTAACCATCAAGTCTGGTGTCAAGTCTGAACCTACCTCAATCCTTGTAAAAGTAACAGAAAAACAAACAAATTGTATCTGATATAATTCTAAGCTTCCAGAAAAATGTCATTGAGTGGTTTTTTTGCCAACCAACCAAATGAAAGCTACTGGACTGAATATATAAAGAAGGTTAATAGCCCCTTTCTTAATATGAAATGACTACCTTATTTTACTCCATAGTAGCTTGACTAAAGACATAAGAATAACACCACTTAGAAAAGGGAGGAAACAATTTATTCTATTTCAATATTCTAATAAAAACCTGAAAAACTAAGGTCTGCTAACTAATGTGCTAAATCCATAGAAACTAGTTTAATCTAACTTCAACTTATACTGCAGTTTCAGAGTTTGTGTCTGCATGAGATGAAAATACTCCTATGTGGACTTCATTGACAATGAAATACATCAGATACTTTAGCAAGTAATGATAGACCCGCATAAGAAGAGGCTGTCACAGTCACAAGATTTGTCCTGGATGACACACAAAACAAACTAACATAGAAAAAAAAAAAGGTAAAAGCTCTTTATACTTAATTCAATATGGCTTTTTGCAACATGGCAAAATATTACAGCTTAAAGCATACATCTCCTCACAGAGGAGAGAAGAATTTTGCAGTCAAATTAAAAGCATAACAAGGAAACAAGTAACATGCAGACCTGCTTTTTTTGGCCAAAATGACACTGCAGCCTAACAGAATCGGGGAAGATATCCTATTTCACTTCTAAGAAGGTATTCATCTGAATTAGAGGATTGAGGTTTTATCATAATTAATTGGGTACATTCATAAAAATTTACTGTTAAAGAAAACAGACTGCAAAACACTTGATTAAAAAATTTAACTTAGGAATTAAAAAACAAATCATGTGCCCAAGTCCTGCAAACATAAGGAATGAAAGTAAGTATAAATTAATCTTCATTTATTTCTGGTTTTCTTCTTTATTCTCATCATCTTTGTGAAGAATAGGGAGAGGATGAGCCTCTGTGTTAAAGACCCAGTGTTCAAATGGAAGAAGATCATCTTCAGAAAACAGCAAATACAGGTACCTGGCAAGAAAAAAAAAGCAGGAAATGAGACCACATCAGGGAAGTGATTTTCAGGAAAACATATAATAATTCATATTTCATTTACTTGAGTATTAAACTTCCTATTGAGATGGCATGACTGATTTTTTTCTTGCACAGCAAAAAAAAAAATACCAGAACGGAAGAGATCAAGACAAAACTTTAATCTCATTAAAAATTTAGGAGATGATGATAGATAATGAAAGCTTCTGGTTTTTGCTCTTAAGAGGCCCTGCAGTCTTTCCATGGAAGTTGTTTTTTCTTCTTTTTCTAAAGTTTTAAAATGAAAAGTATGCAGTGTAAGCCTGATAAGTTCTCTGTTTAGTCAATTTGTTTCATTAGTGTTGGCATATATAATTAGATCCTATCAAAGATAGGAGATGCAATGTCTCAAAAACTATCAAGTACTTTTATCAGAAGTAAAGATAATTTGCAGAAGTCAGGGAATTTAGATTATTGACACATACTGGAAAAAAAAAAAGGCAATTTGGCTTCCTGTCACCTATGAAAAGCTCTGCTATTTCACTCAGATTTTGTTATGTGAGTGTCAGGGGTACTAATGATAAATACTTATCTGTAAAGATGATATATAGAACTACTTCACATTAATGAAAGTCAACTTTCTTAACTTACTTGAGTGTTTCTGAAAGGAAGAAACTTTGCTGCACATCGTCGTGGCTTTCATGATTGTTATAAACATCTCTAATGCCAGAATAGCCACCGTCTACTCTGCAGTGTTTTTCCAGTGCCTGAAGCAGGGAAGAAAACACCCAAATCAGTGGGATTAACAGAACGAATAATACGTCAGTTTTTCTGTTTGAACAATAAAACTAACAAAAAACAATCGGCACAATTTTTTTTGATAAAGACATGAAAACTTGGTAAAGCTCTAGATAGCAAACTCTTTAAAAAAAGATATGGGCGCACCTGTCAAACTTTACATTTAGGAAGAGAAGCAAAATAATAAATGAATAAAAAGTGAACATAAACCAGATTTCAGAAGGAAAGGTGTATGGGTATAAGGATTTAAAGGCGTATGGATTTTCACTAATATTCTTTTTCCTCTTTTTAATATGAGTAACAATAGCCTTGCTCTCCCAATCTCTCAGCCTTTGGAAATTGTGTTACCTATATCTTTCCTGGTCATATTTTGGTACTTAAAATGATTGTGACATAATTGAACACCATATTAAAGATCAGTCTTTTCCTTACCTCCTGCAAGTCCTTTCAAAAAAAGGAAAGGCAACTCTCCATTTTATGCCTAAGTTGTATGGCTTCTCTTTGCAATTATTTCATTTTTCAATGGGAAGCCACTGATATTTAGGCTCTGAGTTTCTTTTGTGCAGCAGTCATATTTTTCTTTGCTACCTCTCTGAAAAAGCTTTGTCTGTTACATAGGAGCAGACAGAAAGCCAGGACTTAAAACAACATAATTTAGCTGTAACAATTACAATGTGTTTTTCTCTAGCTGGTTTCCAAACTCTTTATTCAGTTAAAAGGTGTAAAACAGATGGCTGATTCCTATTTCACAATAAAAAGGAGTACACAGGCCACCTAAAAATAAAATTTCTTTCCTGCCCACAGGAAAGTCCTATGTTTTGAAGAGGATACATTTTTGAAGGAGAAAAAGGCTCTGATGAAGAGTATATATAAAAGGGCAAAAAAGATGCTGGAACTGTAGAAGGCATATACAGTGAGACTATTTAATAAACTATGCTGCTTTTTTTTTATCTTGGGTATTTGCAATAGAAAGGTGGTACCTATATGACTATGTATGAGCCATAACTTCTTTAAATATACTGCTATGCAAAACCATATTTGAATATTGGTTAACTTATCACTACTATATTTAATAATATTAATTAATCTTTTTTTTCTTTATAATTTAGCCATTTAACAAAGCCACAAGTATTCTTACTCTGTTCATTTTTCCTATTCTCTTTTACAGGTATCACACAGTATAAGGAAGGAGTAAAGAGATTTCAAAAAGATTATATTTAAAACAACTCATGATTCAAAAACAAATTCAGAAAATGCTACTTAACCCTAAAAAACCTCTTGCAATGAAAATGACAGTAAGGATGGTGGATGACTCCATTCATTCAGGACCACACTACTGTGAAACAAGGTGTTTGCTGTGGAGATGGTATTGGAACAACAACTTTCAGACAGAAATACCTGGGGCTTTATCCCCCCCAGCAGAGAGCCAGTAGATAACTAGTTCCTCCCTTTCAGAAGTTACTACAAATATCACTGAAGTGAGTACAGGATGGGTAGATTTTATTTAGGGAAAGATGCTGCATTTCAAAACACACAAGCTAAAAAGCAAGGCAGAAGATATATCTACACCAGGCAGAATAAGCATTTTCTGATGACAGATGGGATTAAGAGTCACTAATAATTACTGAGGTATTCATCACCTTCCCCTTCTCTAAAGAGTCTTTAAGATCTGTGTTTTGCTGTGAGTAGATATCCTAAACATCCTTGATTTTCCTGGAGTCCTTGTAGCTGTCTGCACACATTAGGCTTGCACGTCGGGCTCTCCTTAGTCCTTACTGGAGAGTAAGCTGCCTATTGTATATTTTAAAGGGATTTTTCTCCAGAAGAGATCCTTTGAAATATAACAGCCCATTTGTCTTTTCTTATGTGTCTTTAGGTTCTTTAATTTTCCTGGACACTTTTACTAAATGGCAAATATACTTAAGTTTAAAGAAGCAATTTCCTCGGGCTGGTATTCCTTCCCTCTTGTCTACTTTAACCTGCAACGAATTCAAAATGCTGCATGTGTGTCCAGATTTTCAATGTCAAACAAAAGATGATTTTTTTCAAGCAGAAGCAGAGCTTGAAGGATAAGGCTACTAGGCAAGGAAATATCTGCATTCTAAACAGAGTGAGGTAAAAGAAAAGCAAATTGCATTTACCATTTATATGCTCTAACGTACTTAGAGCCTTCTTTGAGTTCAGAGGCTTCATAAAGGTACCTGGAGGCACTGCTATGATGTAAACTAAGGGGTTAACTTGCCCCATGTTTGCCTTCTGGTGGTATCTACTTGATGCAAATATGAAGCATCTCATCCCTCAAAGCCACTTTCCACCTAACTAAAGGAACAGGACATCCACCTGCAGGATTAGTAGGATAAAAAGGCTTTAGGTTATCAACCATCCTGGCAGTGATGGGCTTTTGTGCCCTTTCCTGCAGTTTCAGATTACAGTGATGTTCACAGTGATAGGGGTAGTGGTGGGCAGGAAGAAACAATCAAACACATTTTAAATAAGTAGTTCTCAGAAAATCAGGGTGGCTAGGATCAGTTATGATACAGTAATGGAAAACATCAGGCACAGTGAAAACTGGCTGACAGTGTCAAACTATCATAAATGGAAAAACAAAGGAAGTGCTAAGAATTTAAAATATGTGCCACATTTATAATGCAGAAAGGGAGGCTTTCATGAGCTAAGCTGATAAAACCTTTCTGACTCAGTAACAGTGGATATTGCTGTTGGTCATAACTGCATTTTCTCCAGCTGCTGAAGTACATACAAAATTATCTTGGACTCAATGCAGCAAAGCAAATTCTCCAAGAAAAAAAGAAGAGGCTATAGCATATTTTAGTCTATGACGTTAAAGACTTAAGAGACTTGTCTGAAAGTTTAGAAGTCATGACTCTAAACCAGCCTCCTTTTCTATTACAAGGGCACTGGGAAAAAAACCTAATGAGTTCTTATTGCCAGAGTAATGAGTTGAAAATGGACATGGAACACCTGAAGAACTACTTGTTTTGGACAAAACCCAAATGGTCTGATTGTTTGTTTCCTCTTTTTTCTTGTTTCAATCTCAGGTTCCCCTTTGTGTAACAGATCCTGGTAATTAAACCAATGACCCTCAGTGGCTGGGGGCTCACTCAGGGACAGAAGGGGTCAGGTGCTCTTTGGGCAACATTAAAGAGCAAGAGGGAACAGAATTTATGAGGTAGTTACCATAAGCAAGCATGATATGTGCTGTAAACAAAAAACCTAACTGTATTAGGTAGAGCTGTATGGCTATAAATGCCAAGAGAGAAGAGGAAGAAAAAAAAGATTTTAAACCTACAACTGACTGCATAACTTCTGGAAAGCTGTAAGGTTTCTTTTTATGAAACACCCAACTGCACATTAGGACAGTGGAAGATGGGCCCCGGGCAGAACTGGACCAGCTGCATCTCCCACACACAGGCTGTGTTAGAGCCAGATTGGGAATATCCACAGGAATGTTAAACAAGGAACACGTGGGGAGTGAGAAGAAGGTAAACAAGTGTACCAACTTGAAAGAAACACAAACAAACTGAACCAAATGGGTAAAGAATAATAATAAGGAAAACATTTCAATTGTTTATAACAATGTTATCAGTGTGGGCAGTAACAATGAGTCAGGAAAAACATCGCCTGGAGAAGGAACAGTTGGCATTGCTGAAGCCTGATGGGATGACTTCCACAAACAGCCATTGTAAATATGCCAATTATAATCTGCCTGGGAAGATTCCAGTAGTAAAATGTGTGCCTATGGGTGGTGTTAGCAAAGAAGAAAGGGAACAGCCCTCTAAATTAGAGGTTTTAAAACCTCAATTGCTTTGGAATTAGTAAGTCAGAAGGATATTGTTTCAGGACCCCAGAGCCAATACCTGAGGGAGGCAAATACAATGCCCTAAACAACTGCACTCTACCTAGCTGAATACAGTGCTCAGTGCAGGTATGGAAAAACTGTGAATATTCAGGCAAGAAGTTTGAGAATATAAGCATAGTTAATACTACTATTCTTTTTTGGAAAGCAGATTTTGCCTTAGATTTGATTCCTGGAGGATATCTAATTACCAGACTTGAAATACCCTTTTTTCCATAATGCTCAACAGCATTTGCACATTTCTAATTTGATCACTATCTACACAGTGAATACTGAATACATTTACAGATCTTGGGTGCTGTGGAGGGAGTTGGGTTTATGGGTTCATAACCCAGTAAAAGCTCTCTAGTAGGGTCCCTTAGGGATGAGAAGTTGTAGGACGCAAGTCTACATGTTCTACCTCGGAGCAGAGTAACCTATAACTAGCGGTGTAAGCCTCTCCAAGAAGGTTGTAATCATACACTTCCAGAAGCAAGAGGTGTTGGATAAACTGACAAACAGGACATTTTTGAAATCCTGGAAAGCAATACCTCTGCACAAGAGAGGCCACAAAGGTGTCACAAAGAGAGGTGTCTTGTTTATGAACAAAATACTGCAGAGAGTTCTGATTTTTTTTTTTTTTTCATTTTTCTAAAGTACAGAGAGCCAGAAAAATAACGTTCTTCAGCTTGCTGTATTTCCTATCAGATGTCAGATAGTTTAGCAAAGGCAACATCAGTGTGAGGACAGAAGTGAACTCCAGAGAAGTGTAATAAGGACCCATACCTGGAAGATAAAACATGGTAAATCTAAAGACTCTCAATCTTTAAGAGTAAGAGTGATTAACTGCTGAAATAAGGGAAACAATGGATTTGACAAGCCCAGTTTTTGCAGTGCAGACTAGCTGCCCTTTTGGAAGGCTTGTGCTAGAAAAACAAAAATAGCTAGGTTGAGCATGACTGGTTGAAGCTCAAAGATGAGTGGGACAAAAAAAATTCAAATCCTGAAAAGATTGCTATTATTTGTTTTGTCCAAATAACTTACGCTTCTTGAAAGTGACTTGGTTTTATGTTTGGTACTATCTGGTCCTTTATCCTGGCCTTTGTCACCCTAATTAAAATCACCTTTATACAATTACTGAAAATACATTTCATAAAACATATTTCCATATCTAAGGCTCAAATCTGACACATGTATACACTTTCCATTCACATGCAGCAACACTCAACATCTTGGACAGTACATCCATATGTGACCCCTAATCCTAAAAGTATTTAAGAAGGAGAAATCACAAGGTACTTTTCTATTACACAATATCAGCAGTATTTGGTTTTGTCAAAACATCATCTATTTGGCAAATGAATTCCTAGAAATCTGAATTGGTATCACTGATTTAAAATAAATATTCAGTCTCCAACTGTTGAACAACATCCAGGTATCATTCAATAGCTCACTTAACAATATTACTAGGATTAATAACAAAAAGTCCAGTAGAACACTACCTCAACAGCTTCCCATCCCCACTCCCTGTATTTTGGATCATGAGTGAGGCGCCACATGTACATGTAGGTCTCTATGACTTCTGGTCGTAGGATGTAGTATTTTTCATTTTGTCTTGTAGCAATGGCCTCAACACCACCATCAAATCTGAAGGCTTCTGGTCCCAGTTTCATTCCTAGCCAATAAGAAAGCACAGATTAAAATAAAGGCATTAAAAAGGTTTCAAATTATGTAACCAAATCAAACTCCCCAAATTACCAAATCAAACTAGGCTTTTATGTGGCACAAAGCCAGGTTACCCAAAACGATATAATTAATGAAAGATACTGCAGCTCCTCCTGTTTTTTAATATTTTATAAATAATTTGGAGCAGGGGAGAGCTGTTCTTCACCAATGCCTTAAATGGCAGTTACAGTTTAAACAGCGATGCTAACATTTGCATTCTGGAAGACTTCATGTAACTAGCAACAAGTGAAATTTTGCCTAAAAAATGAGGATATTCACTTTTCTATATCAAACTGGAAAATACACTCTGGGACCTCAAATGCTGCCAGAGTTATTTCTCTAAGAAGATGATAATATCCAAAGAAATTTCCTATACAGATATCCACTTTCTTTGTGCAGCTGTATTGTTTGCAGCATTATATCAACAGAACTGAGTGTAAAATATTCTTTTGTGCATAAAACATGATTAACACGTATATTGATGCATAAATGAGCAGAGTTCCTCTCTTACTTGCATTCAGCTATACAGAAATTGGCATAGTGAAAAAAAGCTTGTTAATTACTGTTATGTAACTGTCATGCCATTTACTACAGTGAGGTGCACAGAAATTATTTATAAAACAAAGCAGCCATTTTAGAAATCACTCTTACAGCAAGGCAGCATTTGCTCAGAAGGGATGAACAGTTTTCACCGTGCTGCAATTTTCATTCAGCTTTATGCAAAAACACCTGTGGCAGCCTTCACGAAGGCAAGCTGTGCAGCCAAACTCTGCCATGCGGTACTCACGTGTACGGTCATAGGATTCATGGCAAGTCCTGGCAATTTCAGCACCCAGCTCGATGTGATGGCCTGTCTTGTCACTGGGTGCTCCGTCTGCTCCCAGAGCAAACATGCCTCCAGCAAAACAAGTGAGGTGCCCCATCTTGTGTTCCAGCAATCCGCCCTTCCACTCGGCGATGTACGTCAGGCCCCCGCTCGACTTTCGGATCAGGTGGGTCTCTATGGCCTGCAGAAGGACACGATCTCAAACCACAGGCCCATTTGGGAAAGTGCAAAGGACAAAGCTGTCCTATATGTTGGTTGTTTTTGCTCTGTATTGTCTTTGCTCATAAAATGCACTGGATAATATGAGCCAGCATCACTTCAAAGTGCAGCCAAACCAAGGCAGATTAACATACATCAGTAATGATAACTAATTTTGCTTCAACTTGGAGCAATTTACAGGGTATGTTTTATAAAAATGTTGGAAAGATCTACAAAATACACTTCAAATTTGGAAATATTTTATTTTTTCCCCTTTCTACATTGAACAGTTTCAGGTAATTTAGTTTTCAATAGTAATTGAACTTTCAGTAGTTATTAGCCATCACTTCAGCTTCTGTATTTCCCATTTTAATTCTGACTTAAAGGAGGTGGTTAATGATATAATTTCATGTAAATTATGAGCAGTCGTAACTCATATTCAAAACACTTGACTCAATGTGTGCAGTGAGTGATGTTAGGCCTCTGAGTCTAGATGGCATTCCCAAAGGCCAATGGATTTCCCCTCCCAAACTGAAATCCTCTATTTATCTATCAAGAGCAGGGTCTCACTGAGATCTCTGGAAAAAAAACCCAAGCAGAATAAAAATACACAAATCTAGAGGGAACTGGCAGTTGGTGATGCTAGCAATGTATGGTCACTAATTAAAAAATCCAGGAAGGCAACCTTCCATTGTAGGAGAAACAGAATTAAAGCAACAGAGGAGATGCAGAAGAGCACATTAATTAGAAGCTCACAAAGAAAGTAAGGTATAGGCAATGGAGAGGAGATAACTCTGTCACACACGCTGATATCCATTAGTGCTCTGGTTGTTCTGTTGAAATCATAAGATCCAGAAACAGTACTCTACGTGCATTACACAAGAGAAAAAAACATTAAAAAATATCACTACAAACCATTAACAAAAAAGCCAGGATTTTAAAAACAATTATAAAGAGAATAGTGATTGTAGTTACTTCTCCCCATTTAAGCCTTTGTAAAGGCTGTTCCTATAAGCATGAAAAAATCCTCTCTAAATTAGAAGCATCGGCAGAATAATTGCACAATTTTTATGTACCTTTTTTTTCTGCCAAGAACGTCACACTGCAAACTAAACTTTCTTTTCCATTAATATTAGTGCAAAGCACTTAGTAAGGATGTTTTCTTCCCAGATCCAGAGCCACTATTAGCTCAGAAAACTCCTCCATCCCTTGTTTCCACTTTGCATGCTTGTACCACTACGTACCTACTGGAAAACATAGCTACATTTTAAAGCAGAAATAAATAATGAAAATTCCTGTGCTTTAAACAAATTCTGCTTTAAAAAAATCCTGCATAATTTAACCTATAAAAAGAGGAATGAGATGTGAAAGGGGAAAGGTGAGAAAACACACAACAATTTTGTGGGAAATAGGTTTCAGACTATTTGGGCATTCAAACAACAAGCTACCTAAAACCAAGTTGAGAAAAGAAAAACTTTAAAGACATTTCATTTAACCTTTCACCATGGTATCTCCCATCTCACCAAAATAACAGTTCTAAAAACAGGCAATAACTCTATGGTCACTTAGCTGTTGAGTCAGAATTTATTTAAAAAGTAAATAACTATAAAAATAGATTGATAACTCAATTTACCAATGTTGCATTTTTTTTTTTTGAAGTAATGACTGAAAACCAGAGTGAAGTATTACTGTATCTGACCGACACAACTGAAATGATGCACTTTTGAACTATATTAACTAGACCAGAGCTGATTCTTGTAGTATAAAATGGATTTTGTGATACCACTTAGTGTTGGTGAGCTTTTTTCTCTCTTTTGGCCCAAGACTAAAGTTCAGCCTGAAAAAGGATGACTTCCAAGAGTTTTAAAATAATTCTAACAAACTGGTGTTAAGAAACTAACAAATTGATGTTGATTGATACCAAGAATGTCACAAAATAAAAATATGCTTCCAATTTAAGTATCCACATTAGTCAAGCAAATCATCTCTGTTTTATAAATGGGGTCTATTAAGAACTAGTACATATGTCTATTAAAAATCATTTTATTATGTAACCATCTTATTTAAAGCTATTTTTTATGAGGTAGTTATTAGATATATTACAGACTCTCAGATTGCCTAGTCATGCCTTGTACAATCCTGGGTCCCTGAGTGCTAGATAATACCTATACCAGTGTGTATGTTTTTATTAATGGCACGCTAGGTCACTATGCATTTTTACCCAGACATGAAATCTGAAGTTTAAGAGCAGGATAGGAAGGAAGGGTTATGTTCCCACAGGGGAATGCTGTTTGCTATCTGCAGTGCTTTGGGTGCAGTTCTGGCAGGGAAATCAAGTGAGTAAAACAAGTTATCATAAAAGGAGAATATGTAGTGTGGTGACAAAGATCTACCCAAGTGAAAAGCTCTGTCTGGTACAATTGGTTCTGAATTTCATACTTGAAATAAGCTTATTTTTATTTTGATATAATTATGTACTCACTTCAAGGGACATATTTATTTGAATTGCAGGTCTATTTCAACTTGTTCCCCAACTACAAATAATTCCTTCCTGCAGATCAGGTGGAGGGATGTAGCACCTCCTCTATGAGAAAAGACTGACAGAATTGGGGTTGTTCAGTCTGGAGAAGAGGCAGCTTTGGGGTGACCTGACTGCAGCCTCCCAGTACCTGAAGGGAGCCTATAGGAAAGATGGAGAGGGACATTTTACAAGGGCATGTAGTGACAGGACAAGGGGAAATGACTTCAAACTGAAAGAGGGTAGTTTTAGATCAGATATTAGAAAAAAGTTGTTTCCTGTGAGGGTGATGAGGCACTGGAACTCCTAGCCCAGAGAAGCTGTGGATGCCCCACCCCTGGAAGCTTTCAAGGTCAGACTGGATGGAGCTTTGAGCAAGTGAAAGGTTTCCCTGTCCATGGCAGGGGGGCAGAATGAGATGGTCTTTAAGATCCCCTCCAATTCAAATAATTCTGTAAGCCTGTGATATTTATCACTACAGAGATTATTATTTATTCTTACTGTAATTAATATTCTCAATGTAAATCAATATACAGTATCTAAAAACAATCAAAAAAGCTAGAAGAATGTGGTCTTTGATTAATTGAAAATACACTACTGATGGATAATTGTTTGGAGCTGGTACAGTTTTTCTTTTAAGTAAATGGAAATTTAATTTAATTCTAGAATGTATTTCTGAAATTCAAATAGTAATTTATTTCTTTCCATCAAGGTAGGGCAGAGAGACAATGCAACAGAAAGGGCTGGAAAAAGTAGCTACAAATATATGTTACCAAAGGGAGCAATAGCAGATGCTATGTGGGAGTGGAAAAAAAAAATTGAAACAAAAAAATTGAGACAACCTGATTTGAGGCTGTAGTGGACAAAAAAGGAGAGGGAAACAAAAGGTAAATAAAAATTTTACAGATACTTAAAGAAATAAATTTACTATAAGTAAAGCTGGTATGGCATACAGTATGTCATGTATGCATAAGCTCTAAGAGCCAGAGTAACTTTTTACAGCTGATACAGTTCCTGCAATTTTTCTTTTTAAGCTTTTACCTAAGGCTCTGCTTACAGACCTCACTGCAGTAAAGACTTCAGCCAAATGACTTTTTTCTCCATCTTGTGGGAAATTATTCCTTCCATGCAACAACTGTATAAATACTTGAGCACTCCATTAGAAACACTAACAGCCCTTTTTACAGTTTGAATTGTGACTCAAGTGCTCCTTGCATTACTACTGGCATCTTTCTCATGAGTTTGCATATTAAAATTATGCCCTTGTCTATCTGTCACAGTGAATGAGACATTAGGAATTGTTTCAACTACAGGATTGCAAATTGCACGTTTGTGTAATCTCTGTTATTGAAACCATAAAGGAGAAACTCTTCAATTTTTCCCAATCTGATTTCTTCATCCTGCCCTCACTGTTAAGGCAATATGTTTTGTGTTCTCTGCTTATCAGCCTGTTCCTTAACCTATACATTAAACTGCCAGTTCTTACCCCTGCAAAATTAAGCAGAATTGGACTCTCCTAATAAATGACCATTCTTCTTCACTCAGCTCTTCACTTCTTTAAGCTTTTCACACATCTTAAATGATGTCTTCACTACCCTCCTTAGTCCATCCCTGACTTGATTTTGTGGTTGCAAAGTCCTTCACTTACCTTTGAGTTGTTTAAAATGTATTATTTATAGGGAAACACAGAAGACACAGAACTGAATCATCTCACTGTTCAAATGAGTTAAAAACTAATCAATAAGCTTATTTTTACAGATGTTCTCTTGGTGGATTTCACTGACAGGTAATGAAAACACTCACTGAGATGCCTGCAGAGCACAGGTGGAGGCAAAATGATCTGCTCCTCAAGGCTGCTCAAATTCTAAATAATCACGAGCCACAGAAGTGTTAACTCTGCTGAAGGAGCTGAGATAACAAATTACAAACCTCAAATGGCAATGCAACACCACAGTTCTGCTACCTCCAGCTCTCAGGCATTTTGACCTCATCTTTTACAATATCTTCTTAATTATGATTAATGAATTTCAACGATTGCTGCTGTTTTAACAAAACCCAGGTGGTTTCATTTCCTGCCTCAAGATGTCACTGTAGCTGGAGATAAAACTGCCCAGCAAGACAGTTCCATATTTCTGTACCTTCATAAATTTGAAACTTCAAAAATATGATTATATGTCGAAATTTCAAGGGTTTATGATGTCTGTTTTGGGGATAATTACAACTCTTCAGGCATCTTCATAACAAAGCAACATAAATTATCTCTGTTCAAACTTTTAATATATTTTTCTTCCCCTAGGAATTTTTATGAACAGTACTTTGATGATTTGAAGCAACAGTGAGGACAAAAGAGAATTCTACCATGTGTTATTTCCAATAATTCAAAGATGTATAATGTCAATTGCTTACTTATTTTAATATTTACAGGTTGCACCAGTACATTTTATTGCTTTGGAACAACACACAGCAGCAGGTCAGGATTACTGCGGGTTTACATTCTGTGAGTTTCTGAGTAAATTGTCTGCTTTCTTGTTACTTTGTTACTTCCCTAGCATTTTCTTTGTTTAGTTGATCTACTGCAATAGATACTTTTCTTTCTCAACCTTTGCAATTAACCAAATTTATCCTTTATTGCAAATTCCAGTGAGTTCATTACAAAACGTTTATTGCTGGAATAGGAAGTTCAAGCTCTTGTTACAAACAAGTTCAATACTTCTGCCAAAGAAGTGTCTTATGCTGACGTCCTCACTGCTTACGAAACTGAGCTTTAGAAATCCAAACTGAAATCTGAACACAGAAGAACTTTCATTTGTTTAAACACAACATATAAGAAACATTTTGAAAGCACCAAAGCACTTACTTCTTTTGGATTTTAGACATGTTATGTCTACATGCTGTGTAGACAAGCTTACATGTGCAATGAAATATGAGTGCTTATAATGGAGGTACCTAAATTTTTAAAGGGGAATCATTGGCAAACATTTAACTAATGTGTTACCTATTCATCTGATCACTAAAAAGATGATTAAGTTCTAGAGGAATGCTGACTATTTACTTGTGTTTGAAAACACAATTATTTTTTCCCCTCTATAGATCTATTAGTGTCTCTCAGAGCACCAATGCTCTAGCTCTAAATGTTGTGTGTTACCAGAAGCATAAATTTATTCATATTTTAAAACAGTATTAATGGTCTGGCATGCATCAAATCAAGTCACTCTCAAGATGTTACACTGTGCATGTTCTGAATACTTTAGGATATCTCTTGATTCTGACACGTTTTTGTTTCTGTTATCAGAAAAGGGAGCGAAAAACAGCATGACTAGTAAGGACACGGCTGCTCTAAAAAGAGCAAAGCCATGAGCAAAACCTCTACAATTTCTCTTTAGACGTTTCTAGTTAAAATCCTCCTTGAAGACTTCTAACAACATTAAAGCTTGCTGCTTCTCCTGACAGCCCATAAGTAAGCAAAAATTTGAATAAATACTTTATCTGGTCCAAAACTTAAGACGTTGTGTGGTTATCAGTAAATTATTAACAATTTAAAAATCTGAAGAAGCCTGTCTTTAGCCTTGATGCCTTCTGTAAGCACTTGTAGAGCGTCTCAAAACTCTTGCTGAGAGGGGAAATACAGTGAAGAGAATAACAAGGAGCAATGAGTCCTCTGGATGAATCCTGTGTTCCTACATAATGCAGCCATACTGTCGCTACGTGCAGAACATCAGTGCAGCTGGGTGATAAGTATTTTAAACATGACAGCTGACAAAACTGCCTGTTTATTGATTTTAACACATTTAAGTTACATTCCATTAAGTTGCCTCCCACCTCCTACACCAAAAAAAACCCACCCCAAAACAAAGTATGAAGTGGGAATGCTGGGTACCAACTGTTTCATTCTAAGATGGGCTGCTATTGTAGCATCCTGCCTGCCCTGTTTATGTATTTTCCTCAATGCCAAGAAGTGCTCAAGTATTGAATATTCAAGTCATTAATCACTTTTAGCTTTACCCAGTATGACAAACCATTATATTTGAGTTGTTGCAGTTCTCTCATTGTCCACATCACTCATGCAGTTTCTAAGACCACTAGGATCACAAACCACTTCAAGCAGCTTAATGGAGACTGCAGTCAGCACAAACCAGCCACCAGACTGTCACCTCAGTTAAACAGATCCTCACAAAACTCCAGAGATGAAAAAGGTCTTTCTGCCAATATCATGTTTTCACTTTGCTAACAACACTTCATTTTCCCTCTCCTTTCAAGGAGAAAGGAGTCTCCATGGATTTGTTTTATTTATCTGAAAGGCTGAAATCAACAGCTCTGAAAAATATTCACTACTTAATGCTGACAGTTAAATATACCCCAAATCCCCCAATCAAAATCAAAGCTTCCTTTGGCAGTGTGCAAACTGAGTATATATCAAAGCTAGTCTCCAAAATTAGCAATGTGCCAAAAAAAATTAACCCCCCCAAAAGTAATTCTATATATTTTCTGTCTGAGTAGTCAAAATCCTGAGGCCAAAAATTACGTTTTCCTCTTTTGATACCCACAGAAGTTTACTGCATTCACAGCATTGCAATTTCTGAAATGGTGTTGAAATCTGGCAGAGTAGCCATGGCACTGCTTCACAACACATGTTCCTCTTTTGGCCATTTCCATTGTTTCTACTTCCATGCGCTATGTTCTGCAGAAATCGCTTGTTTTCTTGTTAGGATCATCTGAGCAGTTGTTACCCATTAAGAAAGAGTAAACAATCTGAATGTCTAAAAGTGAACTAGCTACCCTGGCTCAAGGTAAAACTGCAGACAGCAGCAGCTTTACATCACTGAAACCAGAGGGCCACCATGGGCTGCACTGAACTGAGCTGCTTGGGAAGTGTTGGTGAGGGATTTTCCCTTTTCCTGTAAAGTTCTTCTGGGGTGAGTAACCATGCTCTTTACAGCCTCTAGATATGTCACTTCTTAGAACTACACTGAAAAGGGGATGAAAGCAGAGTCAGAGAGAGAGAATAAATATATACATATGATGCAGAAAGATTGCAGAAATGCCCATAAATAAATGTAATGGGACAACTTGGAAAAGATACCTGACCATCAGACATCAAGTGTTAGACAACCTATTCACAGAAATAGAGGGAAAATTGCCTTTCAGCTCAGAAAATGAGGGCTGACACATTTAAGGGGGGAGGATTTGATGCAGTTGCTTGTGCCACTTCTGTTGCTAGACTAGATATAAGTGAACCCACAAGGTCCATTTTTGCTCTAAATTATCATGTTCTCTTATAAACCTACTCAATTGTGTCTCAGAGATCAGCTTGTTAACTGAGAAGAGTGAGATGATTCCTGTCCTGGATACTTGCAAAGACTGAAGGATTTATTCTATTGGCAGTCATTTCCTCAAAATATAGCTAAAAGCTGAATACACATTTGTTCTGTAACTAAATGTTGCATGCTATCCATTGAAACCAGCTTAGGAAGATCTCTTACTTCATGTATTATGTGAAGCAAGACATTATTTGTATTGCTTTCCAAAAGAGAAAGAATAACTTACATTAAAAATACATTCACTTGTTTTTTGTGTGAATTCTACAATTTATGAATTCCTCTGATGGCCTTATACATTCATACTATGCTCTGGTATTAAAAAAAAGACTATCTTCGTCCCTTTTCCCATTAGAAATAAACTCTTTAAATGCCTTCAGCCATATATTCATTTTCGTGGCAAGCAGAAGCAGTTTTTAAATCTAGTCTGACATATTAGTTATTGCTTTTAACTTAAACCATTATATAATCTATAGGTGATTCAAAAATTCTAATGGAAAGCATTGCTTTTTTTTTTAATATGATTTACAGAACAATGTGAAAAATAACCCCTAAGCTCTATCTAAATAGATTTCAGCTTTTCACAGTGAACTATATAACTCACCATATATTTTCATTTGTGGTTTCTGGATAGCAGAAGATATTGAATTAGGCATCAAACCTTCACATCAGTCTTTCAGAATCTGGTGGCTATGTGCTGGACTGAATGGCCAGGAACAATCACGCTGTTCCCTTTGGCATAGTCTTAAAAAGATTCTGAGGGTGCTGGGGGAAATTTCTCTAAGAAAATACCAAGCAGACTCAGAATGCCCAAACCCTGCAGCCTTAGTCGTAAAGAAAGATTGCAGCTTGTGCAGACACTTAAATCAGCTTTAATTTAGATAAGTAGTGGATCGATAGCGGCGAAGCCAGTATCAGGATGGATTTCAAATCAGGATAGTTACTCCAATAAAGAACCTGGAATCTCAGTGGGGCCCAGTCATCCTGCAGTTTCTGTGAGGCTGAAATTTTGCTGCTGCTTTCTGAACAAGCTACTTTACAACATAAAGCTGCAGCTCCTAATGCTGCATGTACACTTCCAGCTTTGGTACAGTTGTACCTCAGTACAGAAAAGAGACAACAGGAATGCCTTCAATCAGAAAATACTGGAAATAGCAACAGCCAGCAGCATAAGGAAATCTGGTTTTAGTCAGGTCCTCTCAAACACCAACACTCTGGTCAGACATGATGCTCAGACTGCTTCTGAGCTAGTACTACTAAAAAATATTAAGAAAATAGGTACTTTAAGTACAGTCATATGCAGCAGAACTGAGACTCTGTCATTGATACTGTCACATTCAGTGATATTGCTGAACAGGAGATTCTGCTCCTCCAGCTAAAATCGAGCAGGGAGAACTGGTAACATGGAGGCTGTCACCACTTCTTCTCCCTGCTGGGACCTCAATAAAAACCTGATGTCTTTGAACCAGTAGAAGTGGAAGACTAGAAGCAGCTTTGAGGTGCTTCAAAATGTCTTCCTTGGTAAGATGAATTGATAATTTCACACACTTTGTTCTCTCTGTTTGGCTGCCAACCCAATGGCTGAGCACTGTTCTTGTGTTATAGCCTCAAATGCACTCAAACCTAATTTAAGATCCACCTTTTGCTCTGAAGTTGAAACCATGCTAGCAGTGAAAATGAGGCTGCCTGCATCCAAATCTGCACTTACAAAATTAAAGGCAAGATTTCCTTAGCAGAGGATACTTGGTTGTCATATTTATAACCACCAGAGATCACACCCTCCCTCAGGTCTTCACACTTGACTTTGCTCTCTAATGAAAAAAGAGATAGTTGCAATAAACAACCATGGTTGTATTTTTTTAATGCCACCACTTTTTGTGTATGGGAAGTAAAAGGAGACTTATGACTTCCCTAGGGACAGTGCGTTTCCAGATATATGAAAGAATAAGCAGATATTGCTTAGCATCTCAAAGCCTTGTCTATAGAGGCACTGTAGACACACACAGTTAATAAGAGATAAAAGTCCTGGCCCTAGACAGCTTCCAGTCAAAAGAGATGAAAGGATGGTGGGGAAAAAAAAAAAGAAGTAATATTATCCTCTTTTAAAATATATATCTATATAAATGAAAGCAAAGAACGGAAAAAATAGGTCATTTGCCCAGAACTGGAAGGAAAGCCCGTAAATATGAAGTTAACTGGAATATTTGCCAAGTCTCAATCTGGTGTTACAAACCCATTATTTCTCCCAACATAGCATATAAAGGAAATACCATAAATAACAAAGCAAAGTGCAGACCACCAGGATCATACATAGAATACCATATAGAAATGTGAGTATGAACAGTTCTGATTTTATAAAACTTTCTCTTGTGTCCAGTTGAGCTGTTTCGCAGGAGTTGACAAATATTTGCTCTAGTACCAAAAAGTAATTGTGAAACAACATCCCTATTTTCATTTCTAATTATCTACCATAACACATTGATCCATGTGTGGACCACAGTCAAAACACTTTTTATGGCTGCAACACATGAGAGAATTGAATACCAGAGAGGAATTCCCTCCTGGATATAAAGGAAAAGGACAAGACTAATATATATCTAGAGAAGACTCAGGAAAAAGAGTAGAACATCTATCTGAGAGCTACTTGTAGATGCATTTTTGTTGCTTATTTTATACTTTTCTCCTTCAGAGGCAATAGACTATATTGTAATAAAAGAAAAAAAATACTTATACTTCAAAATTCTCCCCTTTTCTGCAGTATCTGTATTCCTCTAGCACTTCTATTTGAAGAAGTCTTTTTTAAAACAGAAACTAATTCTTTAAAAAAACATCCTGTGGTAGCAAACACATAAATCTCTCATATTGTCCTCAGAGCCTGTCTCTTTAGGATTATTATAGATTAGATTATTATGGAAAGGAAGATTTAAATGTCTTATTTACCTGAACAGCATCATAATACATTTTCTTGCCATCTTCATCTGTCTTGTCTGACATCAGCCATGCCTTGAGCAGATATTCATAAAAGCTATCCCCGAGCCCTCCAATGGAGACATGATCTTAATAGGGAAGAAAAAGATTGAACAGCAATTTCATCTTAAGCCAGGACAATAAAATACAATTACAGTTTGAAACAGTGTATTTAATGATCTATTTCTACAACATCTTTAATAAACATAAGCCTGGAACCTCAGGAAAACTTTACTGGTATATACAGAGAATTATTTCTTTTATTGCTACATTTTTAATCTAGCTAAAAAGCCATAGTTATTTAATATCCACAATGTACTGCAGGAGATCATGGCAAAGAAAAAGCAATTTATATGTGTCCACTCTAATTCATTCCATACAAAACCGTGTCAAACTAAGGGGTTTATTCTAAAAAGATAAAAAAGTAGTAAATGTTCTCTGATTTGATAAAGGCTTTCCCTTAATGTGCAGGCATTGCTCTTTTCGTCACTAACTTTCCATTTAAGTCACTTCATAAAAAAGGCTTTTAGCTCCTTATTGCAGAGCTGAATTTCAGGTTATTTAGTGGTATTTCAAAATGCTGAGCCATATGTTTAAAAATAATACTACATTTTTGAACAACTGACTGCTCTCGGAACTCAGCAGTGGTTTGGAAGGAAGAAAAAAGGACTTCACCACATCTACAGAGGATTGTTGCTGTGACACTGCTTTGTTCTGCCCTATGCTTACTATGTGAAACAATCTGGTACTACAGATGCTGTGATTATTCAATTGCACCATTTAGGATGTGACTCTGGAAACACTAACACCACACAAACCAGACATTCAGCATCAGTTGCACCAGTGATGGGAAATTTAGGGATGCTCTCAGCTGTTTGTGCAAGACTGCACCCACTTACTGTCCAGGAACCTAAAAGATTCTTGGCAAAATTTTGATGGGTTATCATGATTTCTGCATAGATCCCCAAATACATGAAACACTACAACTATATATATATTTGTAAAGTGTTTTTCTAAGCTCCATTAAGTCAAGAAGAGTAGCTAGAGGTTTGCTTTTGAAACTTATTGCTGCCTGGTAAAATTAAGTGATTTGGCATTTTTTTTGAGTCTTCAGTGAAAAATTTCAAAGTGCTTTACCAGGACTACTCATCCATAACTGTCAATTTTACAGCAAAGGAAGGATCTGCTAATTCCATTCAAGAAATTCAGGATGGAGTTGCCATTACACAGATCACACAGCAAGTCCCTGAGTCATACCACAAAATTCTGGCCATGAGAAAACCAAAAAACCTGCATAGAATGATCCAGACTCATAAAGCAAGATGCAGATATGGACCTCACACTTCCTGACACCTAACTCTGATCTTAGCTTCAAAGTTATGCCCCTGTTGGTAGAATTCAAAGGAACACAGAGAATTTATTTTTATACCCCTTTGTATCTTCTCTCCATGGAAAACCTCCTTTCACCTTCCAGATAGGTTGCAAAGACATGCAAATGTAGAAGATAGATATTTGTCTATTCAAACTATATCAACAGCATCCTTTTCATCCACTAGCCTGTGACATGCAAAAAAAATTTAGTTTTCTGAATGTATCCTGTCCCTTTGCCTACCAAATATATTGTACCATCAAACCTGGGTTTGAAAAGGGTTTTTTTTTTCCTCTCCACCCTCTTTTGAACGAGATATATTGAAATTCTGGGAAGACAACACCATTTTTTAAATTAAATGTTCATGATCCAAAAGGAGAAGAGATTTCTTAAAACAATGGGAACATTTCCTGTGATCAAAGGCTGATCTTTGAACAGCAGCATTTAAATGACCTTTACAGTTTCCTAAATAAATTACCATAGAAACCTCTGACATTTGCAAACTAAATAGCACAAGCAGAGTTTCATCAATAATAAGCCCTGTTACTATATACATTATTGCAGTAGACAAATCCAATTGATGCATGCTGCAGCAAATCACTGTCAGTTTACTGTCAAAATAACAAGGGCTAAATGAATTTACAGGAACAATGGCAGAGATCCATCAGTGGCCTTCACAGCTACAGCACTGCTGGAGAAGAAACATTCAGAAACCATTCCTCCCTCTCCATTTTATGCTTAAGAGAAAATATTTCTGTCTTGTACCAATTAAGGGTCTTGTTTGGTTTTTCCCTTCTGTTGTAATCAGCTGAAAACCACCTAGAAAAGCCATCAAAAATAAGATATTTTTCAAGTCTCACATTCTGATCTTCTCTGTGGGGAAAAAATTAGTTAATCAGTGCTGGTGAATGAAGGCGACTGATAGGAAAGAGATGTAACAAGATGGAACTTGTCTTTGCTGCTTCAGCATGTCAGAGATAGACCCGCACCAACATCTGTGCCCACCATTCACACGCACAGGAAGCCATTTATTTGTCAGCACTGCATGCTACTGGAAAACAAAGCTCCTGTATGCTAAAAATTTTTCTGTGCACACCAACAGAAGCTGGCATTTCGTGTGAGTGAGGAGTGCAGTGCTTAGGATGCAATTATATTAAATAAATAAATAAAAATATGGAAATAACAAAGGCCGTAAGGCAGAATAAGTGTTTTGACTGCTTTAAAATATATAAGGCAGAGGCACTGTCTCAGCCACAAGGAAGATCTGCTCTCATGAAGCATCAAAAAGCTGCTTCTGTAAGTAACAGAAGTCAAGAAAGGAGTTAACTGGATCTGTCTCACAGGTGCTGAGATTGTCTCTAATTAAATCCAGTACCTACAGCTGTAGGATCAACACTTCCACGGGAGGTTTTTATGTCTTGCAAAGCTGTGCTGAACCAACATGCATTACAATTGGGCACATGTCTCAGATCTGTAAAAAGGATGTTTATACCAACCTGCAACCACAGTTGATGGTCATGCATGCTGAGCTGCCACAGGCCTTGTGGCACAGTGAGCTGCAGGAAGCTTCACAGCATAGCAGACTAAGAAATGACAGGTGTACTTCTAATTCATAAAGGGAAATGGCATTTGCCTTGATGGGAAAATACAACTGAGCAGCACAACTTTTTGGACACCATTCTAACTCAGAGTGACAGAAAGCTTCCAAAAATAGATTCAAATCAATAAAATCACAGAAATCACAGAATGGATAAGGTTGGAAAGGACCACAATGGATCATCTGGTCCATCCTCCCTGTGCCAGCAGGGTTATCCTGGAACACATGGCATAGGATTGTGTCCAGATAGTTCTCAAATATCTCCAGTGAAGGACACTCCACAGCCTCCCCCAGACAGAGGCAATTTGTTCCAGGCCTCTGTCACTTGCACAGAAAAGTTCTTCCTCGTATTCAGATACAATTTTCTGTGCATCAGTTTCTTCCCATTGCCTCTTGTCCTATTGCATGGCAACCTGGGGAAGAGCCTGGCCCATCCTCTGACATCCTCTCTTCAGATACTTAAGAGACATTCATAAGGTTCCTTCTCAGTTGTCTCTTCTCAATGCTGAACCAGCCCAGTTCTCTCAGCAATTGCTCAAAGGAGAGGTGCTCCAGTCCCCAGTCATCTTTGTCACCCTCTGATAGACCTGCTCCATGTCTCTGGTAATGAGCCCAAAACCCCAGAACTGGACACAGCACTTCAGTGGCCTCAACAGGGCTTAGTAAAGAGGCAGGATCACCTCACTTGACCTGCTGGGAATGCTCTTCCTAATGCAGCCCAGGATGCCATTGGCCTTCTTGGCCACAAGGGCACTGCTGGTTCATGGCCACCTTGCTGTCCACTGGGATCATNCAAAAGCCTTGCTAAAGTCGAGGTACACAATATCCACTGCTTTCCCCTGTTCTATCCAGGTAGCTGCCACATCACAGAAGGCAACTGGGTTGGTCAAGCAGGATTTACCTTTAGTGAACCAATGCTGACTACTTTTGATAAACTCCTTGTCATCCATATGGATAGAGATGGCCTCTAGAATGAGGTTCTCCATCACCTTTCCAAGGATTGAGATGACGCTGATGGGTCAGTAGTTCCCTGGATCATTCTCCTTGCCCTTTTTGAAGACTGGGGTGCCATTTTTTTTCCAGTCCTCAAGCACCTCTCCTGAACTCCATGGCCTTTCAAAGATGATCGTGAGCAGCCTCACTATGGTGCCTGTGAGCTCTCTCAGCATTCACGGATGCATCCCATCAGGTCCCATGGACTTGTGGATAGAAAGTTTGCCTAGATGTTCTCTAACCCAATCCTTTTTGACCAAGGGAAAGTCTTCCTTCCAACATTCCCTTACCCTGGGTGACCCCTCCAACCTGACAGGCCTTTGTGCACATTCTCATTTCCCTGGTCCTCAGATTCCAGGGCCTCATAACTATTGTATGAGGACACCTGAGAAGATGAGGTGTATTGGGAGGGAATTCTCCTGCCAGCCTGAGTAGAAACCTGTTTCTGCTCCCCTCCATCTCTAAGGTCCCTACTTCTGCCTGGTGGAGAGTGGATCAGGGATCTATTGTTTCTTGTGAAGTGGACGGTGGGTGCATTTGTCTGAGTCATGGTAGAGAGCAGACACTCGTCTTTGTGAAAATTATCTATGCAGACTGTAGCCAGTCCCATAAGGAGTCCAGAACCTCACTTTCCCCTTAGCTAGTTTTTAGTTCCTAAAAAACTCTTATATTAACAAACCTCTCCAGTCCTTTCCTTTTGTTGCATTGCCCAACCAGCTCACACACTGATAATCTATGGGACCGGCTAATCTGCCCATATCTTTTCAGACCACGACATCTTATCTTCCTTGTTTTCATTCAATCATGTAAGGAAGAAAATATAGAAAGACACTGAGTTGCTTGAATAGGATGGTGGCAGACTGAACCTAAGCAAGAAAAGTGGAAAAAGCAGTAAGGTCTATAGAATCATGATCCTACACACTGTGCAGATTTTTGACATGTTGTGGAGATCAGAGAAAGCAATGAACAACAAGAAAAAGCTCAGTCATCAGGAGGGGGCTAAAGAATTCAAGTAATTCAAGTATTTTCTAGTCTTTTCCTTCTAATTTTGGTATCTTCAGTAATGGTTCCAAGGGGATTAATGCCATGGCACATTTCTGTTTAGTTTGCGTCCTCAGTTGGTGGCATTACATTTCAACAGAAATCACAGCTGCTATTAACTGGAAATACTTGTCTTACTACTTTTTTTTTTTTTTTTCATTCAGTGGAGCCACACAACTCCAGAAATGTGGAATTTGATTCAGACAAGCTGATAATGTTTCCTTATACAGCTACTTCAGAGAGCACTTTAGATTTTTGAATAAAAGACTTCTGTAGTCCACAAATTCCTTTCCAAAGTCATACATATTCATACATTTCTCTGCTTCCCTAAGTAGTACTGAAAGCTCAGGAAAAGTAGATTAAAATACAGCACGTATGATTTTTTTAAATATATTTGTAGTATTTTTTACATTTTACAGAATCTCAGATATAAAGTGAGTTTCTATACATTATGAAAGTTCTTTTTATACAGAAAACACATAACAGTGGCTGAAAGAAGTTAACAACTGCAAAGAGAACGCTGATAGACAGGACATAGTACCAAAGACTTCAGCTACTTACGCTGGCCCCACTGGCCACTGCTGGGATTCAGGTAGTTGGGGTAAAGGCCCTCTGGTTTATCCAGTCGATTTAGAACCTTTCGGATATTCATTACCTAGTGGAAGGTACAAAACACTGAGCACTTATCCATTTTCCCCACAAAATACAGGAGTGTAAATATGCCTAAAAATAACGCTTCTGATCTTATTCAACACACACACCCAAACACTTCTGTGCAATCATATCACTATTGAAAAAGCTGGTATCATCATGCAAACAAAACCTCTGGAATTTCTGTCAATTGTCAGCAATGAAACAACACAACAGGAGCAAGCTCCAAAGTTCAGGACTTGCCATGTAGAGTATTCCCCTTCTCCACAGCATACTGAAATTCACTGAGGCTATTTTCCTTAACTGAGCTCTCAGCTACATCAGCATTTATATTCCTTGTACACCTAAATCAGAAATGCAATTAAATATTAAACTTATCACCTAGTTCAGATGTGGAAGTGCACTGTAAAGGAGAGTATGGCTGGAACTGACTGAGCTTTACACAACCAGCTTGCCCAGCAGCAGGGACCCAGGCAGCCCTGAGCGCTCTGCCAGCACTGCTAAGGAGCTCACTACAAATGAGATGCCCGGGGAAACAATTACAGTCCAGATGCTCAGCAGCTGGAGCCATCCAGCAACACAATCCACTGCAGAGCACATGAAATGAGTTATACTGAATTTTAGGATTCACAGAAAAAGCAAATGTAGCAGCCTGGAAGGACGAGGATCCTGAGCACTGCAGAAATAGTAACAAAAAAGGTACTGACAGCTTCATTATAAACCCCTGAGTGCCTAGAGACCCAGCAAAGTAGCTACTGAAAAAGAAGATAAATTAACCTATACCAAGCTGCAGAAGGATTTCTGTTGTAGTACCCAAACTGCCTCCTGCATCTTGACACTACTCATTGCCCAAATGAAGGCTGCAATGAGTCCTAGACCCCAGTTAATGAGTTCTTCTAAGAACACATCCATGCAAAGCTTATTCCAATGTTTCTTCTTCTTTATCAAGTGTACCAGCCCTGGAATGGTTTGCCTCCAAGGGCTTTGGAATTGCAATCTCTTAATGGTTTTAAGAACAGCTTACATAAACAGACTTCCAGCATCTTGCAGCTAGAGCATGATGCCACTGTGTAGGAGAACCATGGGCTAGGATTTTTAAGATATGCACTTTCATTGTCTCTTAGTGGAACAGATGTTATGCATTAAATTACCATAAATGTCACAATAATTAACTTATGTTGTCAACTTGTTTCTGGCTATTCCTCAGCGCTGCCACCCCCTCCCTACCCATCCACTTCCCCCTCCCCAGTTCAAATTTAAGAGAAACTGTCCTTAAATTTACCCTTAAATACATGAAAATTGCCAGGAGTTTGCTTCACAAAATTTATTCCAATGCTGACAATGGTACTGCAGCAAAGCCACTCAGTACTTACCCAATAATAATTTTAGATTGGACTACTGCTTTTAGATCTACTGCTAAACATTTGGAGTCTCATCTATAATTAGGTTATTAAACCAACAATGTCAGCTTTGGGTAGCATGGGGCGACTGCAGTAAGAATACAAAATCAAAACAAGTGTACATTTTAATTAGGAAGTAAAAAGAAGATAAATGATAAAATGTATTGTAAAAAACAGGACTTGCTGGCTATTAGTATGTCAAAAAGCAAAGCAAAATTATTCAGGTGGGAAATGAGGGAAGGAGTTCTTTCCATGGCTCATGTATATAAAAAGTATCCAGAAGACAATGTTATCAAATTTTGGAAGAATTAGTATGCACAACAACTGTTTTGTCTGAGGATGTGATTTTTTTTCTTTTTTCCCTTCCCCAAAGAGAGTTCAAAGTATATTTCTTGTAGGTCAGTGTAATGGAAGGGCTTTCTGACCTCACTGACAGCAGGGATACTGTGCAGCGTTTTGAAGAGTAAACTTGTTGAAACCACCATGGTGCTTTGCTTCCTCTAGACATCAGTTATTATCCTGAATATAATGTCAGGTTTTGTTTACACCCCATTAAGTAAAGAACTGAAGAAAGCAGTACAGTCTGATTGCTTAATGTGATACTAATTTAGAAGATAAACAGAAATTAAATGTTTTATGGGGCCATATACAAGAACATACATCAGAATAATTTTGGAAGAGACTTTTGACTTTTTAACACAAAAACATGCCAAGGTGATTACGGAAAATGTGACAAATGCTTACAATTGAGGAAAATCCAAATCTCTTCCCATTCATATTAGTCTCTGAATATATGATTTATTTTTTTACAACATAATTTTGATGGAGCAGTCTAACCTTTTCAGCAAAGACAGGGTTTCCAGACAGGTGGCTCAAATGTACAAACTCCAGATGCAAAGTCCCAAATTCTGCCAAAATGCTGCTTCCACCAGAGGCCCATGGCCAATTTCGACCAATTCCACTAAGGTGGGAGGAAGAGAAAAAGACAGAAAATAATCATGATCATCTATGAGGCAATGCTAATAAAATGTAATAGGTAGTAGCTATACCAGTATCATGAGAAGATAAATAATCTAAAATGTATTTAATATGTATGTAAGGAACCATGATTTCACCACAGGACCTTGAATTACTCCAGTCCAGCTCTGCTTAGGCTGTACAGTTGCTTCTTGCAATAACCCAATCTTTTAGCTCACAAATGGCTCCATTACACTTATCACTGTAACTGTGTTTCATTGCAGGATATCATGTTTAAAGACAAAAAACCACTGACTATAAGAAAGCATTCTCATACTTGTTTTCCCCTGTACTTAACACAACACTCTCCAATTCTAACTCTAATTTCTATGGTGCAATTGTTTATTAACTTAAATTAATACAAATATACAGAATAGGCTTTAAGTTAAAAGTATTGTATGCAGCATATCCCTCTTAATACATGAGACTTTAATAGGGTAGGATAAGTGTGTATTATCTGTCTGGGCACTCCTACCAGGATGAGTAACTTCATTTTTAATTACGACCTAAAGATACCTTCACAGCAAAATTAATCTTAGGATTTGTGTTAAGAATAGAGAAAAGCACATTTATTGCTAAATCCCCACTAGAAACTAATGCTGGTTGAGACTCAGGACAGCAAAAAGTTTCTACTAAAGTTTCATTACAAAAATGTGGGGGTTTTTTCCCTGGAAATTTCCAGCAACAATATTCAGAAAAAAACCCCTGAAATTAAAGAAAAGGTAGCCAGTGTTCCTGAGCATCTAGGTGAATAAAGACATATTAGATTGGCATATTATTAGGATGAATGTAACATATAAATACACTTATTAGGTACTGGAATGTCTTTCACATTTCCAAGTTGTAAACAGCATTAAACACAAACACATCCATATACAAATAAAATTTTAATTCTACTTTTACACATAAGCAGCCACTACGGTCATCAATTAGCAGTTGCACAACCATGAAAATACAGTATTCTTCCTCAGTTAAAATGTGACTCAAAAACCCCAAAACCAGTGAAAAAACCCAATGAATCATGATGGAAGTTCTCAGATGCATTAAAATCTCTTCTTCAAAAGACCATCTAAAACTGAAGTTTAACCAATACATGGAAATTAAGACTTCATTAAGTCAATCTCCCTGCTAGCTATATTAACATGGTATTTTGAGACTTCTGCCAGATGCACAAAATAAAACCAAGCCATTAAACTTTAAAAGCAGAGAAAGCACAAAGGAAAGAGATCTGATAACACTCCCCTGGTTGACCACAAAGGTGCAAGAGGCTGAGACATGTGTAAGTCCTCTGATGTAAATAATTGCCCAAAAAGTGTTTCTAATCTTCATAGTTGCCGACCAATGACACAATGAAATCAAGGTAGTGCAAAGATGCACACAATCCCAATTTGATATGGTATTTGTGTGACTGAAAACCACACAAAGAGCACAAGTTTTAAGTATCTTAATATCTAATTTTAAGATCTATCTTACCTAGATTACAGTACTTTTTACAGAGTGAAGAGAAACCCACACCTGGTTTACAAACTGTCTGCACTTCAATCTACTGTGCCTTGGAATTTTTTTGAATGGTAACCCAAAAGCATCAGATAATAAAGAAAATAGGATCAAGGTGAGTACTGCAGACATGTCTGGAAACCTCTTCTCTGCAGTCTGAAGAACTCACACTGGTTATTCACCCAAGAACAGACCCCATCTCTGGTACATGCTATCTCAAGCTCTAACAGCTGACTTCTAGATGAAAATATTTTAGCTTGTTTTCAAATCACCCAGATTAAAAAAGCTGACATAAAGTTCCCAGGAAAAAAAAAAAAAACCTCAGAATTTTGAAAAGTTACCATGTTGTGGTGCAAATGGAAAAAATACACATGCTTTTTTCTATCAAGTTTCTTAATCAATCTCAAAGTGAAAACATCAAACTGCTCCTGCAGCAAGGCATCAACCAAAATTGACAGAAAACATAATAGAGTTCCTACTTGCACCCTACCCCAGTGTCTGCTGATATCAATACAACCTGCCAGAACACTTTGATGTAGTGTGTTTTGTTAACAAGGAACATTTCCAAACAAAAGGTTTTCTAGATGCAGCAATGTGTTTTGCCATGAGTGGAAGATTCTTCTTGTTTAAGATGGTTTGAAAATTATGAACTTGCATTTTTTACTCTTAAGCCAGAAAGTGGAAATAATTATCTATGTTATATCTTATGCACTATTTAATGGAGCTTTCACTTTTTTTTCAGTTGGGTCAGGTGGTTAGGAAAAAAAAGGCATTAACATATTTCTAGTAAATCTGCAAAATAAAAAAGCCATGTGTTGGTTTAGTCTCAGATGCAAGCTCTGCCACTGAAAAGCTCATTTCAATAAGTGGTAGAACCCAAAATTTACACTTCAGTCCATCAACTATTTTTCATGCTACCTTCAGCTATGGATGTGTGGTATTTTCTCATATCATAGAATGGTTTGGGTTGAAAAGGACAGTAAAAACCATCTGGTTCCAACACCCCTGCCATGGGCAGGGGCCCCTTTCACAGGTTGCTCAAAGCCCTGTCCCACCTGGCCTTGAACACTTCATGCCACAGCTTCTCTGGGCAGCAGATTCCAGTGTCTCCCCATCCTCACATAAAATAATTTCTTCCTGGTATCTAACTTAAACCTAATCTCTTTCAGTTTAAAGCCATTCTCCCTTGTCCATCACTACCTGCCCTTGTCAAAAGTCCCTCTCAGCTCTCTTGCAGACCACTTTAGGTACTGGAAAGTTGCTTTGAGGTCTCTCCAAACACTTCTCCAGGCTGGACAGCCCAATTCTGTCTGTCTTCACAGAAGGGGTGCTCCAGCCCTCTGATCATCTTCATAGGATATATTTCATCTTTAGGAGCAATGGAAAAGACCTCACACTAACTGGAATAGCCACAGTCCTGCTTCTGATTCCATTTAACTCCATCCTTATTTTAAGATGATAGTCCAGTGTGCACTATGCAGACAGCACCTGAAGAGAGAGACCAGGAAATACTCAACAAAGCTTTCAGCATACAGAATGTGAGAGATTTCACACTCTGATCATTTTGCATTGAGAAAGTAGACTTTGACTTTTGTTTAACAGTACCTCGGCTTAAAAAAAAAAAAAAGGAAATGAAGAGGGTGCTCTTTTTTCAGCCTTGCCCTCGCCACCCTCCAAATCCTAAATATTGTATACTTTAAAACTAAACAGAACTTTAAAAAGAGAGAACCTGAACAGAACAAAGCAAATGGAAAAAGACATCTGTGTCAGGGATTATAAACAATGAATACATTTATAAATTACTTGAGGTGGCCTAGAAAATAATATACAATAAATAAATCTAACAGCTCAGTAAATCTTGATAACTAGGCATAGTAAAATACTGATTTCTGCCCATACATGATATAACATAACCAGTACTCCCAACCCAGACATTTTTCAAGCTCTTCACCATTACCATTATCAGGGTGAACAAAAAGTTCTGCAAAGTTAAAAAAGGCAATGCTAAGTACCTATTTATTCTTCAGCCATAGTCAATGCTGGGTATCTCATTACTCTTTGGTTAGGAAGTTTTGCACTGGCTTCCCAAAGTCTTAAGACACAAACCTGACTTTCTGGTGAAAGGTTTTATTTCTACTCCCAAGTTTTAGCAAACCAACATAATGTTGCAAGGTACTACAGTTTTGTTTTGTTTTGTTTGGTGTTGTGTTTTGTTTTGTTTTGGATTTTTTTTGGGGGGGGGTTTGGTGGTTTTTTTGTTTTTTGTTTTTTGTTTTTGTTTTTTTTTGTCTGGGGGTGATCATTACTCAAGTCAAGAAACAACTGCAGCAATCTGAAGCCAAAGAATGACCAAGGCATTTGGGGGATTCTCAAAACGTGGTTTATGACTCTGTGCCAAACTTATGTGCAGATCACTCCTCCCAATCAAAGCAAAACCTGTAAAGCACTAAAAAATTTTGCATCTTATTTTCACTCAGTTTAGTAGTTTAATGTCACAAATGTCTTGTAAGCTGACAAATGTAGTTTTCAGAAAGAGATGGAGGACAGCAAAGGGGGCCAAGTATGGTACTTTTTATATTAGTTGCATTCCTTGTCACGCTTTCTTTTTTGTAATTTACTTTGTCACTGAATTTTTCCATTTTTCTTATATTGATACTCACTACAACCTGTACTGTCAGTCATATACTGACATCAGAGTTAGAAACAAAATTCCTATCATACACTTCAGGAGGGAAGGAGACACACTACTCAAACTACTTTGAAGATCCAGATGAGTACTAAAATATTTTCAGTTTATAGGGCACTATTTTAACTTACCTCAAATCACTGTGTCTACAATTGTATATTTTACGCTGCATAAAACACACAACAAATTTCTGTAACATATTCATAGAACTTTAGGACTTATAACTTTTATTATGTAAAACAAATTTGAATGAGGATCTGGATCAGAGAAGCATAATATTTTGGTTTATAGTATTTCTCACTGATTTTATAAATTTTGTTTCTGAACATTGAGTGCCACAGAATCTGAAAACCAGTGTTTCTAATTCTATTGTCATTCATTCTTGGGAAACATGAGACTGATTGACCTGAGCTGCTGGTAACTCAATTCAGTATTTTTCCAGCAGACCATTGTTGGTCCATCTGTACATAAAAACAGAAAATATGAGATCACTAAGTCTTCTAAAATGTACAGAGTGTACCAAGAGAGGGAACCACAGAGGAAATATAAATATTCAAAGGTTGCTTTTTCAAAAATTACTGAAATCCAGATGCACAGTCATATTTAAAGGAGTTTTTTAAAATTATACTACATCCCAAATATATATAAAGCAGCAGTTAATTTTCAACTGAAAGGAAAAGCAAATCCTCAGGGAAACTGCACAAACACTTCAAAGGGCCAAAACACTTATCAAAATTCTTGTCATCAGTGAGCAGAATTCTTGTCATCAGAGCACTGTTTGTCTCTGCAGACAACTTGTTTATTATACCCCAAACTTTTCTGGAGGGTGTCAGGGCAACTCCACAAGCTGGAGGCAGAGCAAGAAGTCAGAATTTCAATATTTAATGCAAAATGCACCACCACAACAGAATAGTCGATATCCTTCTGCAGACTTAGTCAGTAAAAAAGGTGAAAAGCCAGAATAAAAGAGACACAGCAGTAACAATGTGAAGTGTCCAAGTATCACTGTAGAGAAAGGTTTTGGAATTAAATATGAAAATAAGTCCCAACAGCCCCTTTGGACTTTACCAGTGTTGATTTTTTTCTGTAAGAAACTACCCTGTGATTGTGGTGACAATGCAAAACACTGTGACAGAGAAACCACTGAGAAGGGTCCATTGAAATTCACCAGAGCTGGAGTGTGCAGGTTGTGCCTGGTACTTCCAACAATGCTGAGGGACCAAGGAGGTTCTGCCTGGAAAATACAGCTTGTGACTGGAACTGCTTAGGCTTAATCCTGTTTTAAGAGGATTTCTGCAGGAGCAGAGTGCTGCCCAGCCCAGTCCTCAGAACCTGGCATATGTCCCTCCATACCACCAGCTGTCGCTCAGACACCCAGGAGGGAGAGGGACCTTTCCAAATGGAGGTCGAGAAACAGGCAGAGGGTGTTGCAATGGACACACAAACTGCCCTGCAGCCTTCCCCTCCCAGCACACCAAGATGCACTTCATGTCTCTCCTTGAGTCTCAACCCCCAAGCAAACATGCCTTGAAAACAGAAGTAATGTAGAATTACCAGGCTTTTTTTGTCAAAGAAACCCACAAATCATCCCCCACTTTTTTTTCCCAAAGGAAGCCTGTAGTCCCCAGACAATTTTGAAAGCGTAATATGATTGCTTTTCCATGTTTTAGTCTTAAAATGATGATCACATGCCATTTGGCTACACAGCTGAAACCCCACACTGTAATTCAGCAGACACGCTGTGTGCCAGCTACAGATCTGACCACAAGAGAAGGTGGGGAAATTTAGAGCACTGTAGCTCCAGCAAGGGTATCCTTTGAAATTAATATCTTTGGGGCTCCCCTGATAATCAGAACAGGGAGATAACATAATTAAATCACTTCACAGAGGAGATTAAACTGAAAATGGAGTCTTTCCTGTTACAGAGCAAACCCATGGAGACCAGTCTCCTACAGTTACCCCTTGCCAGGTGCCCAAATCTCAAAATTTCAATTAGCTTCACAGGTACCAGATGGGTTTATTGAACTCTCTACAGGCTAAAACACATAACAAAAGGGAGGACTGGAGATAAACACTCCGTAATGTCATATTTTAAAATCTTTAATTACATAAGAAGTTTTTTCCGACCTCACAATTTATCTTTAATGATTTTTTTGGAAACTAGATGATTTTTAAGGTCTGTTCCAATCCAAACCATTCTATGATTTTATATTTCAATTCAGTTAGAACAATCTCCAAGGGCACAGTCCACTTTGGCAGAATTGCTCATTATCCCTATATCTTCCTTTTATAAGAAGCCAGTATAAATACACAGTGTCCAGTCACAGCATTTCTAATAAAGTGTTTATATATTGCAAAAGTCTTCTGTGTATACACTGCTAAAGCCTTTGGTGTATTTCTTTCTGTCACTACCGGTGCTTCACAATATTTTAATTAAATCAACTAGGCCTCCTTAGAACAAATGAAGAGAGGTCAGTAAACCATCTTCATTTACATACTCAGTATCTATTTGTGATTTTAAACAAAATATATTTAAAAGATGAAGCTGCTATAGAGCCATAGATGGCACAAAATACATCAAAATGCTAAATAAAACTTAATTGCTTTCAGAAATTCCTAGGCAAATGATTGAACTCAACCCCCAAAAATTAATATGTTCTAAATACACACACACTCTCAGCATAAAAAATAAGCAAATACTGAGGAAAAAATATTTTATGGATACTACAGTGGCATCCTCTGGGAGAGTATTCTAGGATAACCCTGCTTGAACAGAAAGGTTGGACCAGATGATCCACTGTGGTCCCTTCCAATCTGACCCATACTGTGATACTGTGATCCTCTAGGAAAGGGAGAAGAATGGAAGCCAAAAGAATGATTTTCAGAGGCCATTTTCATATCTAACGTTTCATGCATTATTTAGGATTGCCACATCTGAAAATACTTTCATAAGAATAATTTTTTGTATTGCCCTGCATGGAACCATTTGTCAACATGTCACC